>SNQJ01S0024659.1:28854-66308 GCA_010110895.2 Picea sitchensis | reverse complement strand
TTCATGCCAAAGGATCATTTTTCCAAGTTGGCATATAGCGTGTGTTGCCATAGAGTGCTCAAAACCTATTGAATATGTTGCATGTGTTCCTCCCAAGTTCTGTTGAAGATGAGGATGTCATCTAGATATACCACCACAAAAGATTTGGTGAAGGGTATCAATACATCATTCATCAACCTCATGAAAGTTCCTAGTGTATTTGTTAGGCCAAAGGGAATGACCATCCATTTGAAGAGACCTTCTTTAGATTTGAAAGTTGTCTTCCATACATCAGTCGGTTCGATGGGAACCTGGTGGTAGCCAGAATTTAAGTCAATCTTGTTGAAGAACTTGGCCCCCTTGAGTTGGTCAAGAAGGTCATCAATTCAGGGAATTGGGTACCAGTTCCTGACTGTTATTTTGTTTAATGCTTTGTAATCAATGCAGAGTCACCATGTCCCGTCTTTCTTCTGCACCAGTACAATCGGGCTTCCGCAAGGGGAGGAGTTGGGTCTAATGTGCCCCTTTTGAAGTAGCTCTTAGATCTTACACTTGATTTTTTCATTTTCCATCAGTGAGCGATGATAAACTGGTCCATTAGGCAGAGGTGCACTGGGGGTTACATCAATTGGATGTTTGACTTGGTAGTGCGTCGGTACCCCAGTGGGTGAGGAGAAGATGTCTCTGTGCTCTTCCATGATTCCATCCACTTCCTTATGCTGCAAAGAGAGGCTTTGTGTAGAGGTCACAAATGTAGCAGTGACCTTCTGCTTACTGTGAGCATGAATCACAAAGAAGATGAACTTCTCGGTCTATGAAATGACCTTACTGCAATTCTTAGCAGAGACTAAAGAAATAGCGGTAGGCGGCGCTACCTCTGGTATATTGTACAATTGTCTATCCAAAGTAATAATAACATTGCGGGGTCTAGACTCATACACAGCATATCGCTTCCACAAATATGGATGTCCTAAAATAACATCACAAACTTCAAGGGGATCAATATCACATAATACATCATCTTTGAAGGGCTTAATGTCGTAGGGCAGATGAAAATGTTGGTTGACGTAGAGATCACTTCCTTGGAAAAGCCAGTTGATGGTGTAGGGTTGCGGGTGCGGTCTCATCGGCAGGTCCAGATGCTTGATGAACTTTGCTGACATCATGTTCTTCTAACTGACACTATCAAAAATGAAATGTAGTGAATCCCCCTTTACCCACATTTGCGAGTGAGAGAGGTGTTCCCCTTCCTATGGTTCTTCTGGTTTGCTTGACTGGACTTTGGTGGTAGAGACAATGTCACTGGGTTCATCATCGATAATCGGATTCCCTCCTTCTGGATTTGATTCGGAGTCAGAATCTGCCTCGGACTCGAAATCTTTCAGCTCAACCACCAGTGACTGCTTGGAGCGAAATTCTTCAGTGTTGTGCCAAGGGATTTTATGGTATTCACACCACTTTCTTGTGTCCTTCTTCGACTTCTCATTACCCTTATTGTGTTGCAGCTTGGACTGGTTTTCCTGAGAGTGGCCATATTTTCTCTGTCCATTTTTTGTGGGTTGGGGTTGTTGCCCTGCTTCGGCTGTGAGGAGTTTGCATATCCAAACTCTCACCTCTTCTGCTTAAACTTTTTCTCAATATTGACAGCATATCTATAAGTCGTTCCCAATGATGTGATGTCTATGTTTGAATATATCTATGCAGACAGCCGCGGTATTTGAGCACCAGATGTAGTTCAGAGTCTTTGATACCCAATTTGGTGCACAAGGTATGGAAAATATTGGTGAAATATGGTATTGTCTGGTCCCTTTCCTAATGCAAGGTGGTCCATCTTGTGTACTGGTCCTCATATCTTCCATCATGGTAGTATTGTTCTTTAATGGCAGCCCTGAAGGAATCCCATGTGGGGGAAACCGTAAATATTGCAGATTCCTCTATGGCCCTTTGCTCAGAGTAAGTATCCCACCATTTCTTAACATGGGGGACAGCCTTGAGGACTGCAAAAGTAATATTTTCCCTATCGAAAAAATTGTGGATCAAAAAATACCCTTCGAGCGGATTCAACCATTTATCTACAACATCTGCGTCTATCAGTCCTTCAAATAATGGAATATCAAAATTTACTTGTACCTTGAAGGGGTTGCATGGCCGCTTTATGAATATGTGTCTCCTGTGGGCAGTCGTCGAAGGATCTGTGCAAAGTTGTCCATCATTTCATTCCTTTGTCCTGCAAGGGCTTCCTCGAACAATAGTTTAAAAGGATATCTTGCTCCATCATCTTTCTTCTCGTCCCCCATGAGTTGTGGTCGGGCTCGGCGTAGACGATCTTGCAAAGGCTCGATTGGTTCGAGTCCCAAATTCTTGTACCCAGATCTTGTTGGGGACATGAACAAAGAAAAATTAGACCGCTCTGATACCACTGATCTGGATTTATGATCGAAACAAAATAAATAACATATTGAACACAATAACACAGAGATACAGAGAACAACAATAGATATCCAGTGAACAATAACTTCTATTGAATAAATAAAATAGGTTGAAACTATAAAACTGTAGAACTGAAAACAACTTGTTCGAATGGTGGTATCTATCTATGAGAAGAGATGTGGCTACTACGCGCATCCGTATGAGCAGAATGATTACAATGAGGCTCCAGAGGCCTTTTTAACATTACTCATGAATGCCAAAACCCTAGACATCCAAAAACCTAACCCTAGGAGATGAAACGCCAAAAGTTATGTGGTCCCCGATGGATAAGTTGGTACCTCAACTTCCCAGGGTCGTAATGTTTGCATACGACCTCCATTTTAGCCATGTGATAGCTCGAGGTCTAACTCTATCTACAGTTTGACTGTGGCAAGCCAAAAAAACATTGTTTAGGGCCCCAAAACGGTCCTAGAAGTACAAAAAGATGTACTGACATGAAAACTTCCTAAATAAGCCAATTGGAATAGGTGGGTGGACACCAATATCCACCTGCATGTTGTGTAGGGATTTAGGATAGCCTCGGAAATGCAGAACCCACAATTGCAAAGAAATGTCATCATTACAGAGAAACGTGTTGAACTAAAAACTGTCAAAAGAAGCCAGTTGGAATAGGTGGGTGGCCACCAATATCCACTTGGATCACGAGTAGACAAGGTGCATGACAACACGAATCGAAGTAAATCATTAGTCGAAGCAGTCACTACAATCTCCACAGACCTCATAGAGCAACACTTACTACAACCCATAAAATTGCACACCATGATACAAGCATTCATGGCAACATTATTAAAAGACATGGGCACCCTTGAAGATAGCATGGCCATGAAAAACACAGCTCTGGAATAGTTAACTTACAGAAGGATTAGATCCTTATATGATCAACTAGAAATATGGACAACATACATAAGAGAGAAAAATCCTAGAATTAAGACAAAATAGTAGCTAGAGAATGTTAACACTTGTTTCTTATTTTGTCTTTTTCCCAACCGATCTCAATTTTGTCCTTATTGTACACTTGTCACTAATAAATAGGAATCTAAACCATTTTTTGTAGCAGTCTCTTCAAGAGGAAGGAAAAGAGTCACTTAGAGGTTACTTAGAATTATATAAGTAGGAGTAGAGGATCATGTGTAAAGGACTTTTTCCTTTTCAAGCAATGTATAGACCCAAGAACTATTTCGAGAACATATACCTTGTTAATGAATATTGAGAATCCCTCTGGGCCAATTTTCTGAGGAAAGAATACCTGTGTGTGGATACATCTATGATGTGAATTATTTTGAGTGAAGATGAACATTTTTCACATGGACTGTAGGAATGCTTGTTTGCTTATAGATTAAATCTTATGCACTCTATGTTGTTATGTGGTTTTAAGTGTTTCTTCGAATATCTTTAAGTCTTGAGATTGTTGAGTTGTTAATGTCTGCATTGATACAATTTAGACTATTATGGTTATATATATTTCCATGCACTTGTTTCTGGTTCTGCTCTTCTATTTCAGCTATATGTGTGGAATTTTATGCAAAATTTGGTTTCATTTATAGCTCATTAGTTACTTTAGCATGCTCCTAGCTAGGATAGATTAGAGTAGATTAGAAATAGATTAGTTTGTTTTCAATACATATTATTCATCTACATATTTGAATTGTGTATTCACTCATTGTCCATCCTCATTGGTAAACCAGACCGTAACCGGCCAAAAACCCCAAAACAGTAACAATGGCAGTCGGGCCAAATTTCAGATGGGAGTCCTAATCCAAACGGTGCATAGTCTAGTTGGGACCATGTACTGTGCAGTACTCCTTGTTGTTGTCGAGTGAATTTAGACACGTCAACACAGCGGAATCAAGAAACAACCAAGAGAATAATATAAATTAGGGAAATTGTAACGGGAAAGGGTTAGGCTTTTATTGGTTGTTGAATTTTTTTATTATCGCTTGGTTGTTGCGGTGATTATTGATATTGTTGGGACTTTTGGAATTGGCATGTATTTCACTATATTGGTGTGTTGATATTCCAATGTTGTACTAGTTTATAAGAGAATATGTCGCTAGAATATATATGCCTAGCGAACAACTAACTATGGTTTTGTTATGTAAGTTGCGGTATGACAATCTTTTCTATGTTCACCAGTATGAGATATAATAATAAAGAAAAGAGTATTCAGGCATACAAAATTTTGTTGTGTTATAGATGAATGATTGATATACTTCTGTGTAACCTGTTCTATACCATGTATTTACTGATTGCGTTATTTTTTTAACAAATTATCTAATGCATGTGCTTGTTTTAATGTTGTGCAACATAGACTATTCATTGTCTTTGTCGATCTAAGGATCTGTTATCCCCAACACCTAGGCATAACTAAGGATATGATGTCTCGAGGCCCTCAGGTTGCAGACATGGAGTACCAAGAGATAAATTGACCAACAATGACCACTTGCACAGACAAAGACCCACCTCACCACAATAGCTCCAGGTTCGTCATGACGGTATCCACCACATCAACTGGCCTCCAGAAGACATTGTCTCTTGATCCATGAGGTAAAATTAAGGTATTATGTTGAGTGTCATTTCAAAATTAGAGGCATTTGAGTTTGTTTCATCTATTATTTATTTTGATTATGTGATGTTTTCTTGGAAATTATGTTCTTTGCCCTATTTCACTTTGGTGGTTGACATTGTGCCCTAGTAAATGGGTCACCCTTAGGGATAGGGTTGCTACTGGGAGGTCCTCTTGACGAGTCATCATTCCATTCCCAACCATACTTGTCACTTTCCACACTTCATCCCCTCATCTCCTTACCTTTTGGGATTTTCAGGTGTATTGACCCAAGAAGGGGTTGTCCCTCATTTCAGGGGAAGAAGGCGTTGAAGGCCCAGAGGCTTGTAGTTGCCAAAAGATAAAATCCAAACCATCAACCTTCTAGATGATAACCCAGGGATCCTAAGTACCATGAAATTTCTCTCATAAAAATTGATGGGACACGTGAAAGAATAACTAATAACAAATTCCAACCAAGGAGGGGCATGTGTGGGCACTATTTTTATTGCTTAGGTAGAAGCCCCACAGATGTTTCCAACTTGGGGAAGCTTGATGTTACCAGGGTAGAGTCAATGTGGGCAAAAATTTTCATTCTTAGGTAGAAGCCACACCTTAGCTTCAACCTGGAAACATCCTAAAAGAATTAAAGGCAATAAATGGGCTTGGAAAAAGGTTGCATTGAAAACGAAGGCGCAACACACCCTATACAAAGGCACCCATAAATGAGACACTACAACCCCTAGTATGTCATGAACCCCATGCCCAAAAGTCTTCCCCTCATCCATGACACCTCATCCACATGACGTAGAAAGAGCCCCCTCGGGAAACACCCCTAAACTTAAGGTACTATTCACCCAATAGGTCGTTTTGTCAACCCTCCCATACCTAAACTTTGGCAAATTGCATAGGGTCTTTGAGCATTAGTTTATTTGGATGAAGTAGTTTGGATGTACATGCTTAGATGGCTCTTTTATTGATTTGATTTACTCATCGTGATTCTTTGACTTGAGATCTTTGGAGGGCGTATCCATTTGTTTTTGCAGGACCCGGTTGGTGGAAAGTTTTGGAAGAACAAGCCTAGCTTGGGGTTCCATGGGGCTTGAAGCCCATGGGTTGGATTCCAAGGGCCCACATGCCTGATGATTAACACATGCCTTTGGAGGCTTAGAGGACATCATGGAGGACCTAACCTAGCCCCTATCAGCCAAACATTTTTCCCAAGAAGGCCAAAATGTCACCCTTGAGGGCTTGACGTCGTAGTAGGGCTAGGGTTTGGTGGTTGTTAAGGAAACATTGCACGTTTTGAAGGAAGGAAGTCATGTATCCTAGAGAAGAGGCTTGGATCAAAGACACGTGGCCTTTGGAGGCCTAGCTCACCCATCTCCTACTTCAACGACTTGCAAGAGTTCCAAAACGTCAACCTAGAAGGGTGACATCTTACTTAGGGTTTTACTCATGTGCGGATTATGAATTAAAAAGGGTATTATTTTATGTAAAGGGGAAATATTAGGGTTGTTGACCCCTTTTCTTGTGTTTTACACTAACTTTGTGGACAAATTATGTCTAGAACATTTTGTATAAATAGAGGTCACCTCTAATTCATTTTCATCATAGCTCTCCCATTGTGAGAAGCCTTCCTAGCTGAAATTTGTGCCCTCTTTGGGAAATCTCTATCTCTTGTGCTTATGTTATGGTTTCTTCATGCTATTGGTGGAAGAAGTAGTGTGCTACCTCTCTTGGAGCTTTTCTCTTGCATTTATGGTGGATTTATCTTGGTAAGAGGAGGTTTATCTTGTCATTTCTTGGACTAAGTAAGGATTTTATCTTGTTGATGCTTCATTGCTTGGTTACAAGTTTGATTTGCTAGATTTCTTGGGGAGTATAAGGATTTACAACCCCGCCATTATCTATCATTCTTTTCTAGAAATTATTTGTTGCAAAATGTTTTACTAGGAGAAGTAAAAGGGTTTACACCCTCCTAGTATCTCCTAGTTAACATTTGCTTGTCTTGGGGAGTAAAATGGTTTACACCCCCATGGAGATAGCATTTGTTAGATCTTCATTTACTTGACTCCATAACCCAATAGATAAAATCACCAAATCTAATTGCATTGGAGAAATAAAATATTGCATTGGTTAAAGTGAAAACTCAAGATTTTGATAATGTCTAAATTGGAATCAATTATATGCTTTATATGCTTGGTTGAGCCACTAGGGAGTCACTTTTGGCTAAGTGATTCTTGCTTCTGTCATAATGTTTCAACTACAGCCATTAGGGTTGTAGAAACCCTAAAATAACTTTCTTAATAACTCACAAACCAACCGTCAAAAGTTGCTAAAAGTTTGCCCCTACAATCTACTAACCCTAGCACACTTTTTAGGAGGATTGTTGGCAAGTTTTTGTGGTTGATATTTTTGTTGTAACAAATTTTTTGCTACATCCATAAGGTTTCAATTATATCTCTGCAATACTATTTTATTACAGCCTTATTTCATGCAAAAGTCTTTCTCTTTCAAACTTGAGTTAGACTAGTCATTGCTAGCTTGTCTCTTGCAATCCTAATTATACTTTTAGCGACTTTGTTTGCAGCTCTTATTATCATTTTGTTGCTGATATATATTATTTTTTATTTCTGCAATTAGGGACAGCAATCTTAACTTTCTTGTCCAACATATTATTGGGCTTGTATCTTTGTTTTCCTTGTGTCTCGGGCAGGTACCATCACTTCTCGAAAAGTATTCTATACAATGGCACATATTCTACCATATACAAGACTCTTTTCAAGCCTTTATTATCTTCCATCATTGACCTATAGGGGGACTCTTCATCATCTCTTCATTTTTCATGTCATTCCCCATAGGGTCATCGGGATTCCCCCCTTGAGGTGATCACTTCATCTCTAAAGTGGCGGGAATACCTATCTAAGTTGAAAGTGGGTATTTTTTCCCTTAGTTGTCACCATATAGTGGACTGTGTCGGGATTTTCCCAACCTACAACTTGTGCGATAACATTTTGGTGTCATTGTTGGGGAGGATTTTGAATCATGTTCTGAACCCTAATGACACTTTGGCAAGCTATCCAAAATCCTTTCCCTAGCTTGCATGGTGACTCCACCTAAAGGACGTTCCCTTTCCACCTTTGATGAGATCTTCTTGAAGCTCATGTGGCGAGTCCACCTTCCCAGAATTTGTCTCCCCTTAATACTTTTCCCCCATGGAGATTCAAACCTTCTAAGGTTTATCGAAGAGGGCCTCCCCTCAAGCCTCCTGTTGTCAAAAAATTATTCCATGGTACCCTTCCCCTTGCTCCAATGGCTCACCCCTGGGAAAAATACCTTTACAAACCCCTTAACATAGCCACCATCCCTGGATACCCCAACACAATTCCAAAAGAGTCTCACAAATGGTTGTCTAAGTTTCTGGGAAATAATGTCACCACTGCAGATGATCATCTCTATGTCGTAGGCCAAGACATGGAAATACAGAAGTGGAACATGAGGGTGTATCCATGAGGCCACTAGCTTCATCTTTGACCAAATATGCCCAGAGATGGTTCAGAGGGTACCTGACAATCACATAGCATATTATGAGTATTTTTCCAAATTATTCAAGAACAGATGGACAACGAAGAAAGACAATGGGATGCTTGTAGCTCAGTTCAATCAAATAAAGAAAAAGGAGAATGATACAGTGAGTGAAATTGACACCAGGTTCGACAGATTATACAGTCAGATTCTGACAGACTTGCATCCTACCACTGCAGCAATTCATCTCCTCTATGTGAATGCATTTTATGGGAAATTTCATCTTATGTTGAAGGACAAGAAGCCCACTGCTTTGGCACAAGCCAAAGAGTACAGTGCAGAGATTGAAGAAAATATCCTTGAATAAAAGGTTCACCCTTTCCAATATCCTCATGTCAAGGCAGAAGAAAAGACTAAGGTAGCAGGCTTCCAACAACAGTGCTCCTGATCCAATTTCCCTCTTGACTTAGAAGATAGATCAGATGAGTACTCAATTTGTCCAAGCACGGAATCAGATCATGGGACGATTAACTACCGAGGAGAGAAATCAATCTTCCCCTAGACCTCAGTTTACCAAATAGTAGAGAGATTACACGGGTTGGAAATCAAGGCCTGAACAAGAGGCAAAGGCCCCTAATACTTTGAAACCCGTTGGGATGGTAGACACAAAACATACACCATGGTGTTCTACATGCCAAGAACCTCACCGAGAGGATGAGTGTCCTCGATAAGATGAATATTCTTCCGACAATATGAACTTCATGAATATGATTTGTAACTTCCAAGAGGAAGAAGTCACACTGGAATAGATCAATGAAGCCAGAAGACAAGGGGAAAGAGAGGGGAGACTCTGGGCCTTAAATTAGTTTGCAAATGATCAGAGAAAGGAACTAAGGAAGAGGGAATATTTGACATACACCAGAAGAAATAAAGCGTCATCCCCTCCACCACAACCTACTTCTCCCCCTCCATCTACAGAGAAGGTGGTCCCACCTCTTACACCTCCAGTACATGAGATGCTTCCGAAGCCAACTCCAACAGATGAGACTCAGTTGAACATAGACGTTGCAGCCATGTTTGGGAAATTAAATATGACTGTCCCTATGACAGAGATGTGCAAAATCCCTTCTGTAAGGAGGGAAGTCTTGAAGTTATTACAAGTACCAACTGAGACGGAGGATACTCCAATAATTTTGAACACCATGTATCTGTATCAGAAAAAGGACAACACTCCTCCTTTCTATCTTTCATTGGGCATGAATGGCCTCTGATTGAACAATTGTATGCTAGATTCAGGGGCCTCAATGAATGTCATTTCACTGAAGGTAATGGAACAACCTGGTTTGAATATGACCCGACACTATGGAAACGTATGCGGAATTGATTCTAAAAGGGTCAAGGTTTATGGATTATGTGAGAACATTGAGGTCTTTTTGATTAATTTTCTGCATATCAGCCCAATTATGAATATAGTAGTGTTTGATGTCCCGGATGCTTGGGGGATGCTCTTATCAAGGAGTTGGTATACCTCCCTTGTGGGTTTTCTCAGCATGGATCTCACCCATGAACACATACCCATGGGATATGGTACATTTGAGGTGTTATATAGTCGAGAGCGAGCTAACAAGCATGTGACAGATCCCAATGGCCCTGATTATAAAATAGAGGATGAGTTTGATGAGGTTCTAGACACCATTGAGTACGATCCATGAAAATTACCTTTCATGCAGGAAGACTACATAGACATGCTTCTCCCAAGGACAAATGAATAAAAAGAGAAACTTGCAAAGTTCTGAGGGAAAGAGCCAGGGTCTATCCAAATATTGAAGAAAGAAGATAAAGAACGTGAAGAAGCCATCAAAAATGCAATCAACCCAGTGTCTCCTTCCTATCCATACATGGAGAACATACCTTACAAAAACTACAGTGAAGTAAGTCTTACGTTCATGTGGGACAAGAAGAAGGGCAAGCCTAAATATGACCAGAAGGATGACAGCTCATGGCTTGGCCCTTACATCATAAAGAACAAGTCCAAGGAAGAGAAGTATTATTTGATAGCTTTGGATGGGAGAAAGATGCCATTACCAGTGGATGGATCTCTTCTCTAGCCCTATGTTCAAATCACTTGACTTCTTCAAGGCCCAGGCCCTAGGCAAGTAGGTAGGTCATCTTGTTTTCCTTTCATTTGCATATTGATTGCTCATATTAGTTTAGATGCATTTCATATTTCATTTTTCTCTACTTGCATATTGATTTCATGTTTAGTTTATAAATTTTTGAAAAAATGCTAAAATTTTATTTTCTAGATTAGTTTCATTTTTGGTTTTGATGTATATGGACGAAGGGTGATAGAACCACCCTAGATTTTATAGTGCTTTGTTTCAATGTAGGCACATGTCTACCAAGAGATGTTGTGGTTCTCATGAAATCTACAGTGAGCACATGTGCCCAAGTAGAATCCAGGTGTTATCCCCAACTCCTATGGATAACTAAGGAGATGATGTCTCGAGGCCCTCAGGTTGCAGACATGGAGTACCGAGAGACATCTTGACCAGCAGTGTTCACTTGCACAGACAAATACCCACCTCACCACCACAAATCTAAGTTCGTCACAACGGCATCCACCACATTAGTTGGCCTTCGGAAGACATTAGGTCTTGCTCTATGAGGTACAAGTCAGGTATTATGGTGAGTGACAGTTCAATATTTGAGGAATTTGAGTTTGTTTCATCTATTATTTCTTTTGATTATGTGATGTTTGCTTGGACATTATGTTATTTTATGAGTTTCACTTTTGTGGTTGACATTGCACCCTAGTAAGTGGGTCACCCTTAGGGATAGGAATGCTACTGGGAGGTCCTCTTGACGATTCATCGTTCCATTCCCAACCATACTTGTCACTTTCCACACTTCATCCCCTCATATCCTTACCTTTTGGGATTTTCGGGTGTAGTGACCCGAGAAGGGGTTGTCCCTCATTTCATGGGAAGAAGGGGTTGAAGGACCAAAGGCTTGTAGCTGGAAAAATATAAAATCCAAACCATTACCTTCTATATCTCGAGGACAACAAAACGTCTCTCATAAAAATTGATGGGACCCATGAAAGAATAACTAATAACAAATGCCAACCAAGGAGGGGAATGTGTCGGCATGGTTTTTATTGCTTAGGTAGAAGCCCCACACATGTTTCCAACTTGGGGAAGCATGATGTGACATGGTAGATTCAAGGTGGGCACACGTTTTCATGCTTAGTTAGAATCCCCACCTTGGCTTCAACCTAGAAACATCCTAAAAGAATTAAAGGCAATAAATGGGCTTGGAAAAAGGTTGCATTTGAAACGAAGGTGCAGCACACCCTCTAAAAAGGCACCCATAAATGAGACACTACAACCCCTAGTATGTCATGAACCCCATGCCAAAAAGTCTTCCTCTCATCCATGACACGTCATCCACATGACTTAGAAGGAGGCCCCCTCAGGAAACACCCCTAAACTTGAGGTATGATTCACCCAATAAGTCGTTTTGTCAACCCTCACATACCTAAACTTGGAAAATTGCATAGGGTCTTTGAGTATTGGATTATTTTGATGAGGTAGTTTTGATGTACATGTTTAGTTGGCTCTTTTATTGATTTGATTTACTCATCGTGATGCTTTGACTTGATATCCTTGGAGGGTGTATCCATTTATTTTTGCAGAACCCAGTTGGTAGACAGTTTTGGAAGAACAAGCCTAGCTTGGGCTTCCATGGGGCTTGAAGCCCATGGGTTGGATTCCAAGGGCCCACAGGTCGGATGATGAAAACATGCCTTTGGAGGCTTAGAGGACATCAAACCTATCCCCTACCACCCAATATTTTTTCCCAAGAAGGCCAAAACATCACCCTTGAGAGCTTGACGTCATAGTAGGGATAGCGTTTGGAGGTTGTTGAGGACACTTGGCATGTTTTGAAGGAAGGAAGCCATGGATCGTGGAGAAGAGGATTGGATCAAAGACACATGGCCTTTGGAGGCCTAGCTCACCCATCTCCTACTCCAACGACTTGGAAAACTGTCAAAACGTCACCCTCAAAGGGTGACGTCTTACTTAGGGTTTTACTGATGTGCAAATTATGAATTAAAAAAGTAGTATTTTTATGTAAAGGATAAAGATTAGTGTTGTTGAACCCTTTTCTTGTGTTTTACCCTAACTTTGTGGACAAATTATGTCTAGAACATTTTGTATAAATAGAGGTCAAATCTAATTCATTTTCATCATAGCTCTCCCATTGTGAGAAGCCTTCCTAGGTGAAATTTGTGCCCTATTCGGGCAATCTCTATCTATTATGCTTATGTTATGGTTTTTTCATGATATTGGTGGAAGAAGTAGCGCGCTACCTCTCTTGGATCTTTTCTCATGCATTTATGGTGGATTTATCTTGGTAAGAGGAGGTTTATCTTATCATTGCTTGGACTAGGTAAGGATTTTATCTTGTTGATGCTTCAATGCTTGGTTACAAGTTTGATTTTCTAGATTTCTTGGGGAGTATAAGGATTTATAACCCCACCATTATCTATCATTTTTGTCTAGAAATTATTTGTTGCACAAGGTTTTACTAGGAGAAGTAAAAGGGTTTACACCGTCCTAGTATCTCCTAGTTAACTTTTGCTTTCCTTGGGGAGTAAAAGGGTTTACACCCCAAAGGATATAGCACTTTTTAGCTCTTCATTTACATGACTCCATAACCCAATAGCTAAAGGCACCAAATCTAATTG
The DNA here is from genome assembly GCA_010110895.2 of Picea sitchensis. Classification (NCBI taxonomy): domain Eukaryota; kingdom Viridiplantae; phylum Streptophyta; class Pinopsida; order Pinales; family Pinaceae; genus Picea; species Picea sitchensis. Next base: position 53,016 of record SNQJ01S0024659.1, on the reverse strand, counting down.
CATTGGAGAAATAAAATCTTGTATTGGTTAACATGAAAACTAGGGATTTTGAGATTGTCTAAATTGGAATCAATTATATGCTTTATATGCTTGGTTGAGCCACTGGGGCATCACTTTTGGCTAAGTTCTTCTTTATTATGTCATAACATTTCATCTACATCCATTCCAGCTGCAAAAACCCTAAAACAACTTTCTTAATAACTCACAAACCAACCATCAAAAGTTGATAAAAGTTTTCCCCTACAATCTACTAACCCTAGCTCACTTTTTGGGTGGATTGTTGGAAAGTTTTGGTGATTGATATTTTTGTTGTAACAACTTGATTGCTACAGCCATAAGGCTGCAATTATATCTTTGCAATATTATTTTATTACAGCCTTGTTTCATACTAAATCCTTGCTCTTTCATACTTGAGTTAGACTAGTCATTGCTAGATTGTCTCTTACAATCCTAATTATACTTTTAGCAACTTTATTTGCAGCTCTTATTATCATTTTGTTGCTGATATATATTACTATTTATTGCTGAAATTAGGGACAACAATCTTAACTTGCTTGTCCAACATATTATCGGGCTTGTATCTTTGGTTTCATTGTGTCTCAGGCAGGTACCATCAATTCTTGGCAAGTCTTCTATACAGTGGAACATCTTCTACCATATACGAGACTCTTTTCAATCCTTTATTATCTTCCATAATTGATCTATATGGGGATTCTTCATCATCTCTTCATTTTCCATCTCAATTCCCACAAGGTCACCGGGATTCCCCCCTTAAGGTGATCACTTCATCTCTAAAGTGACAGTAATACCTATCAAAGGTGACAGTGGGTAGGTTTTCCTTTAGTTGTCTCCATATTATGTATTGGGTCAAGCTTTTCCCAACCTACAACTTTTGCGATAACAGGATCCTTATGCTATGATCTCTTTACACCTAAGTATGGATATGTGCTACGATGTGTTAGATTTGATGATGTGTCCTCTGTAATTCACTTTATCACACAAAGTCTAGGTTGCGCTTCGGGTGAGAACACCTTCCCTTGTGAAAGGTTGAATATGCCAGAGAAACTAGACTACAATGATACCTTTGTTGGTAACCTTTGAGAATCCTGGTCTCCAAATTTGCACTAAAAAATGGTTTTGTTGATAGGACCCGATTTTTTAGCGAGTTTTCAGAGGACACAACATCACATCTTTAAATATGACATTGAAAGATGGTGGGAAAGAGGGTGTGATGATTTTATCTTTCAAGAAACTCAGCTATGACAAAAATGTTTGAGGACTGTGAAGGATGCATTATTTTACTTTGAACCAGTGAGTGATTAGTATGAAATATTTTGGATCTGATTTCCAAAGGAGGTCTCCCAGTGGCTTGACCAGTTGCAAGAAGCACTGGAATTTAAAAATTGTGTCAAGAAAATATTTATTTGGATGGTTGATCGTCTCACTGCTCTTCACAATTTGGATCACCAACTTTGTTGAGCTATGGACTTTTGGGTCCAAGGTACCCTAGAAGGATACATCAATGAATTTTCCACAGAAACTACCAGTCATTCTCAAAGGACGAAGTAGTATTTTACGAGGGATCTAGAAACAGATTACTAAGATAAATTCCATTGTGGATGAAGATCTTGTTGGTGGAGGAAGGAATGTTATCAGTTTCTTTGGTTGAAATGGCAGAGTAAACCCTTTGCGCATGAGGGGTGGGTGATTCGGGCGAGGATCCATGAGTTAGGATACAAATTTCTTGAAGCATTGGAGGTCACAGTGCGAGGAGTGCCAGAGAAAGAAAGTCTCGGAAAAGGGTTGTGGTAGGTATGGGGGATCGTCGTGAGAAGAGTTTCAAAGACAAGGAGGTTATGAAAATGGTTGTGGTGCTTGAAAAGTGATGGCAAGAGTAGATGCGGAAGTTGATGAAGAGGCATGATCAATCACACAAGGAGATCAACCTCGAGAAGAGTAATACAAGAGAGTTAGAGAAGTTGAGGGAGTTGCATACAAGTGGAAGGTTGGTCAGTCGATGGGTAAATATTTTGTTGGTAGAGAAAGATGATATTTCTAGGGACAGTCATCAAGATGAAGGAAATTATTAAGAAAGCATCAAGATTGGGATTACCACTGAGGATCAAGAATCACTTGTAACCTTTGAAGAAGTTGCAGGAGAATCAAAACCCTCGCGATCACCCAAAGAAGTGAAAGGACCTGATATGATATGGCTTCCTAATGTGACCCCCCAAGTGAAATAATTGTGTCCCAAAGACTCTGGAACCGGCAATGGATCGCCCAGTCCCTCAATGCAATCTTCTAATCCGGTAAATTCTACAATAAACTCTCCAATAATTTCTGTCATTTCTCCTCATTCTAGTCCAACAAGTCGAGTGGTACCAGTAGCAGTAGTCTGGAAAGTTATTTAGTGTTATCACAACCAAGACCTTTAGTATTTATCTTGATAGGATCCCCAACTCCTCTCATGGTGCATCAACACATTGGATCCCTCACCCAATACCTAGAATTCTGGGGTAAAGGTCTCGTGAAACTTTGGATGTTAATAAACTAGTGGAGTTCTAGAACATGTTAAGGGTTTGGGCATTAAAATGGTATATGAAATCCATCAAACCAGGGAACCCCAGGGGTAACCATTTCCTTTACCCCAAGTCAAACAAAAACTTATCTTTGAATTTAAACTACCCCAGTCCGAGCAACAAGCTCTTTCTAAACTACAAGAAATCAAATAGAGAGACAAAGAAATTTCTTGGGAGTATAACCAAATATTCAAATATGCAATAGGGAAATTGGCCAACCCCATTCATGGAAATGGCCAACAAGAATGGTTCATCCAGTGAAATTTACCATAAACGTATATTCCTTTAACCCAGCAGTGTATAAATACACTGGGAGAACCTCTAGAACAGGACATGAAAATTGAGGTGGTGGAAGGGTATCTTAGCATCTTGTGGGTAACATGACCACCCGATGACTATAATATTACACAAATTCAAGGCCATATTTATGCCTTGACCAATAAGATTCAAGAACTGACCATTCCTAGAGTAGCCCACCCACAAGTTTGGTGTACTGGTTGTTACATTGAAGGGAATACAACGATGGAATGTCCCAAAATGCAGGGTTTGGGACCTCCTCCAACACCGATGGTGCCCCCAAGAGTGGGACCATCAGGGGGAGTTGCACAAGTCACAGTTGTTGCACCTTTTTGTGGCCTGGTATAGTACCATGCCTTCCCAAACCATCAGAGTTCTTAGAATAATGATTATTATGAAATCTACCAAAGTCATGGGAACCCCTCTCAACATTTCCCAATCCTCCAAAAATACACCCATGTCCCAAACACAATTTACTGTGAGTTTTGTGGGTCCCCTACTCACACCACCAAACAGTGTCATGCTCTGGATGCGCTTGCGGACAAACTAGATTGGTCTGCATTCTGGGTTGATTAAGTTCTTCAAGCCTTAGGTGGAGTGTTGGACAGGCCATTTTGGATACAGTTTTGATAAAAATCCTAAGTATAGAAGAATTGCACAACAGAGGTGTGTATAAGAAGAAGGAGGACAATGCATAGATAGAGGAATAAAACGAAGGAATAAAGCAGAGAATAAAGATGGAGAAGGAAGCGAACAAAAAGGAAGGATGATAGCTTGACATTCTAAATATAGAAGTATGCACACAAGCAAGAAGAACAAAAGAAAAACAACATGCAAATGGAAAAGCAGTCCAAACAGCCAGTCAACTGGAGTAGTCATACATTTTAATAAGGATTTGGGATGAACAAAATAGGGTTTTAAGCCCTAGATTGTATGTATAAATATGTAATGGGTTGGGAGAAGAGGGGTTCTTCCTAATATTTTTTTGGGTTCCTAAGTGTTAATTTCTCTAAAAAGTATTGTATGGTTTTGTTCTGTTGAAGATAAGAATCGATGTCTAAATGTAAGAGATGATGCAGAGAGAGAGAGAGAGAGAGAGAGAGAGAGAGAAGCTTGCACTGCAGAACGACTAGGATAAGAGGAGAGAAGGATAATCATGATATATATTTGTAAGCATAGTGTGTAATCCTGAAGCAATTACCAATGCATAATGAAGAAACCAGGCATTGTGGACATAGCCCAAAGTTGGGTGAAAAATGTTAAATCTTGTGTTGCGTGTATTTTGTGTGATTGTTTATGTAGTTTCTCTAATGCATTTTATAGTAGATGTATCTTATGTGTTTTCATGGTGCAGTAGTATGACTATTGCAGTAATGAGTTTATACAGTGATCTAGAATATAATGGTAATATGAACCTGAGGTCCACTAAGGAATAGAATAAGAGCACTTATGGAATAACATGCATAGAACAGATAGTCAAGAATGAATAGAATAATAACCTCTCGTTCCCTCACCACTGCAAAAACTTGGTTTTTACAGTCGCAATAGATACCTAGGGTGAGACTTCATCTGCGCATGCAGGTGATGCCGAAAGGGCTGGTGTCTAAAGGGTTTCTTTTGTCAAACGATAACTCAAACTTATGGTCTTACAAACCACGCACAACACCAACAAATGGTTATGTTGCTAGGACCCGGATTTTGTGATTAAGGGAATGTTTTGGAGGTCGGCTAAGAAAGCGATCTCGGAATGGTTGGAAAGGAAGGAACGCGAGTTTTCTCGACAAGAGAATAGAAACCCTCAGATGAGTGACAAGCAATGTATGCAAAGGTATGTGNCGGATTTTGTGATTAAGGGAATGTTTTGGAGGTCGGCTAAGAAAGCGATCTCGGAATGGTTGGAAAGGAAGGAACGCGAGTTTTCTCGACAAGAGAATAGAAACCCTCAGATGAGTGACAAGCAATGTATGCAAAGGTATGTGTATACAGAACTGCATGAAAATTTCCAATTATTCGGACTGAGTGGCTAGAAATATTAGTGGATAATACTGGGAGGTACTGAGATGCAGAGCCGAGGAATTGGACTACTGAGTTGGTAAGACAACTGAATTCGGTAAGTAATTTGACTACTCGCACAGTTTAGTTCTGGTTGGATAACATACTAGGAGGATATATTACAGAATTTGCAGCAGATTGTACCCAATCATACAGTGTTGCAGAAAAGGAATTTTTCAAAGGTTCGTGCGGAAAGTTCATGAAATAATTAGGTATGTGGATAAATATGTTATTATGTGACAAGTGCATAATGACAATGCACTCTAACTATTAGGGGGGTTCGCACACATAGGGTAACTGGGGGATGACAAGAGGATAGTTTGAGGACAAGAGAGGAAGCGATAAATAAGGAAGGGAGGGACTGAGGATGTGAAGAGCTAAAGAAGGTATACCATAGGAAGAAGAAGAGTTTGGAGAACTGTGTATAGGAAGGAGGTACAAGAGGCAAAAGACTAGGGCTAGGAAAGGAGAATCGCACAGTGAGCTAGAGGGGAGAGGACCTTTCACAATAATCCAAATCATGGAGATACCAGACATAAGAGGAGAGGAAGAGGAGTTTTAGTCCAGTCCAGTAATATAAGAACCGCTAACTCCTACTCAAACGGGATCCTGTGTCGAATCCATGACCCCATGTGTGTCACCACAATCACATATAACAATTGAAGACTTATCAAAAGCACTTATAGTTATCATGGGAGGATAGAGTAGTAGCAATCAGAGCAATGGAAGCAATGCGCAGAGTCAGATTCAACCAGCATCACCAAGAAGAGGGACTACATAAATCAACATGGTAGGGGTAGACAACATCCTTAGACTACCTGAGTTCTAGGGAGTGGGGTCAGAGGACCCAGAACAATATATTTTTTTTTGCGAGACAATTTGGGCTACTAAGAACGTCCAATATGAGGCTGTGAATACTGAGCAATTAGCAACAACATTTAGAGGTCGTGCGCTAGTCTGGTACATGAAGCTAGAGAGTACTACGCCTACAGGACATGCCAGGACATTAGCAGAGATAAGACAAGTGTTGCTAAAATATTTTAAGAAGCCAAAGTCGAAGTTGAAGTACATCACAAAATTGAAGGAGATTAAACAGGTACAAACAGAGTCAGTATGGGAGGTCGATCAAATGTTCAAGGATATGATGGGTAGACTAACTTTTCTGATCTTGGATCAACAACATCAAGAATGGTTTATTGCAGGACTTATACCACATATTTTCAATCCATTAATACAACAGAAGGTTGTGTCACATCTCAAGGCACTAGAAATTGCAATGAAATTGCAATCATACCCTGTATGAGATAGTGGAGGAATGGTGCAAGTTCAAACACAGTTGGTTGCACTAACGATTCAACGGGAAGAAATTACAAAAGGGAAGGAGAAACACGGATAAGTCTGGTGTGCCAAGTGTAGGATTGAAGGCCATCAAAAGGATGAATTCCCATCATTCATACAGTATTTGGAAATTGGAGCATCGAATACATTACCAGGAGGAGGGTATTGCAAGATATTTAAGAAATGGGTCCATCACCCAACTGAATGTCCATTACTATAGAAGTATCAGATTACACCAAGGAACTTGTTTTGCACCTTTTGCAAGTTTGTGGGACATGAAGAGAAGGATTTCTGCATGTTCGATTTGATGAGGTAGTGCACTTCAGATATGTACAGGATTCAGGAGGAGAATGTTGCAACAGAAGAGGGTGGTCCGCAATATAATAATAAAAGAGGATTTAATCAAGGGAATAGAGGAAACCTTGGCAGAGGTCGAGGCAAAGGAAATTTTGGTAGAGGAGGAAGAGGATCAATAATATGTTATAATTGTAATCAATCGGGACACTTAGCCCGCAATTTCACATATCCATGTACAACGTGTACATACTACAGACCAATGGATCATGCGACAGAAAATTTTCCTCAACTAGTTGTGAAATGGCATGCAAGAGGGAACCAGAACCAGAATCCAAATCAGAATGTGCAGAAAATATCAGCCAAAGAACGCAACGGAGGGACAAGTATAGCATTTGTTAGGCAAGGAGAAGTTAGAACAAGAGTTGATATGACGAATGGAGGGAAGAAGACAGAGCAATGGGTAAGGAATTTAGCAGGGCTTATGCCAACCTTTGATCCTCAGGAAGAAAAGGAGACATATCATAGTGCAAGAAAAGAGGTACTTGGATAGGATTTGGGAGCATCAACATCATCTTCCCCTCATGTAGGATATCACATTGTACTTGAGAAACCAACTGGAAAGGTAAGTACGCTAACAAAATTCCTGAGAAGTTGTGTAGATCTAATGAAAGATGAGACTGTGATAAGTACACTCTATGACATGATTTATCACTACACATGAGGACGAGAAACTCCTATCACACAGAGAGTGGTGAATCAGGTACTGCGTAAGAAGAGGACCAATGGAGAATTCAAATTCAGTATGCAAATTCGGAGTATGATGTCGATAATGTGATCTTAGAATTGGGGTCCGACATGAATGTTTTACCCAAGAAGACATGGGAGAATGTGGGAAAACCTAAGATAGTATGGTCACTTGTTCAGTTAAGGCTCATGAATCAGCACAAAATAGTATCGATTGGTCATTTGACAGGAGTACTTGTGAACACAAATGGGGTGCGCAGTGTGGCAAACTTTGAGGTTATTGAGATCATAGATGACAGTCAACCATATCCAACACTGATGGGACTGGAATGGGATTTTGATAACCAGGTGATCATTAAATTGAAGAGGAGGGAGATGATAACTGAAGTTGGAGATTTGAAAGTTACTACACCCTTGGACCCATCAGAAAGAAAGATATATATACAGCCAGTCAGAGGAAATGACATTGACAATTTGTATAACATGACTGTGAGGAGGGATGATTATGTGAACCCTTCTGCAGATGTTGCACTAAGTTGGAGAAGTATCAGTTCATGTGCATCAGACTCAGAGGAAGGTCTAGAGCATTGGTAGCAGAGGATGCATGAAGTGCCAACTAGACGATGTGCATGCATAACCTGATCCTTGTGCTGGATTGGAACTGAGCTATGTGATCCACCAAGGTATGATGGATTAACTGATATAAGTCTGTTTGTAAAGGAATTTGAGTTGCAGGTACCCGAACATCAAACGTTGTTAGCACTAGATGTTGTCCTAAAAGAGAATCCAACCAGGTGGTGGGTTGTGCAAAGAGAGGGGATGAAAGACTAGTCACAATGCGGAAAACTAATGCAAGTAAGGTGTGTTACTGAGGTAGAAAAGATTGCGCAAAAGTATACAAGATAAAGTGATCCAGCGGGTCATGTTGAGCAGTGCAGGAACTTATGGAGTTCAGTACCGGAGACAGAATGGACTCATATATTTATACATACATTGGACACAATTCTGAAGAACTGGTATTTGGAATTGGAAATTCCCAGAGAGACAACAAGATGGGACGAGTTGGTTCAGAGGTTCGAAGTGACATTTACATTTGAACATGAATCCCCAATAATAGATGCAACTCTACAGGATATTTGAAATAATATCTTCTTAGAAGAAGGGCCAATGGAGATGGTACCATGTAGTGCGCATAGAGCTAATATAATTGTCCACGAGTTATTGGAGTGCTACAATGTGGCTAAGGAAGAACATGATGAAGAAGATCCTAGGAACGTATAAGTACCTGGAACAAAAAGAGAACTAGCAAAAGAAGGGCCAGAGCTTGAGTCCACCGCATACACACAGCCTATAAAGACACAGAATGTAAACATTGGGATGACAGAGAACCCAAAGTTTGCACAAATAGGAGACTATTGGAGTGATGAGACAGTAGAGAAGATTGCATATTTGTTGTGAGAATATCAAGACTTGTTCCCAAAGACATTTTCAGAGATGAAGGGGATAGAAGGGGACTTAGGTGAGATGAAGATTCCACTGAAACCAAGTGTTAAGCCAGTACGACAACGACCTTACAGATTAAATCCAAAGTACATAGAAAACATGCAAGTTGAAATAGACAGGATGTTGGGTGAAGGAATCATTGAATCGGTAGAAGAATCTTAGTGGATTATTCCAATGGTAGTGCAAGACAAGAAGACAAGGGGAATCAGGATCTAATTGGATTTGAGAAAGTCAAATTACGTGTGTTTACATGACCCATTTCCAACGCCATTCATAGATGAGGTACTAGAGAACGTAGGAGGACAAGAAAGTTATTCTTTCATAGATGGATTCTCAGGGTACCAATAGATAAAAATTGTGCAGGAAGACTCGCATAAGACTACGTTCGCAATAAAGTGGGGAAGTTATCAGTATACAATGATGCCCTTTGGACTGAAGAATTCCCCTGTGGTGTTTTCCAGAGTTGTGGTTGTAACGTTCAAGGAATTTTTTCATAAGTTCTTGGAAGTATACTTAGACGATTGGACTGTGTTCAGTCTGCTGAAGGATCACATAAAAGTACTCAGGATGATGTTGGATAGGTGTAGACATTGTTAGATTTTGTTGAACCTGAATAAGTGTATTTATTGTGCACCATTTGGAATTGTGTTCGAACATGTAGTCTGCAAGCAGGGATTACTAGTAGATCCAGCCAAGATCGCAATAATTCTAGATTTAGTACCACCTACATCAATCAGACAACTAAGGGCAACTCTGGGTCACACAGGATATTACAGAAAATTTATCAAAGGATATGCGTAGATCATAAAACCAATGGAAAAGTTGTTGAAGATGGAAGCAAAGTTTCAATGGAATGAGGACTATCAGAAGGGGTTGGACACCATGAAGCATAAACTAGTAACCACGTCGATTCTGATATTTTTGTATTGGAACAAAGAGTTCCATGTTCATGTAGACACATCATCCATAGCATTGGGTGCAGTACTATCTCAACCAGGGGAGGGCGACATAGATCACCCAATTGATTTTGCAAGAAGGAAGTTATCCATCACAGAGAGGAATTATACTACCATGAAACGAGAGGGATTGGCAATGGTATACACGCTACAAAAGTTTGGACATTATTTATTAGGGTCTAATTTTAAAATGTACACAGACCATTCTGCATTAAAATACCTAGTGAACAAGCCAATGTTGGGGGGGGGATATGCATATGGCTACAGTTGTTCCAAGAATATGATTTTGAGGTTGTGGTGAAACTCGGGAAGTTGAATGCAGGGCCAAATCATCTATCACACATATTATTGGGAGAAGATGCAGACAATTTAGATGACATCTTACCAGATGCACAACTATTTGCAGTTAAAATGGTGGATGATTACTTCTCGGACATCGTACAATTTCTAAGCACAGGAATGTCTTCATCAGAGATGACAGTGATGCAGAAGAAACAACTAGTAGTAAAAGCAGCAGATTATCAGTTGATTGCAAGGAATTTATACAAGTTGGGTGCAGATGGAATATTGAGACGATGTGTGTTGGAACATGAACGACTGATGATACTCGAAGAGGCACATGACGAGATTACAAGAGGACATTATGCAGGGAGAGAAACTGCACAAAATATTTTGTGCACAGGGCTCTGGTGGCCCACACTTTAGAAAGATGTTAAGGAATACTGTTAGCCATGTGATGTATGTCAAAGTGTAGGAAAACCATCTAGGAGGGATGAAATGTCTTTGAATCCACAGGTTACGTTGCAAGCATTTAATAAATGGTCCATAGACTTTGTAGGGCCAATCAATCCACAAGCAAGAAGATCAGGGGAAAGGTACATAATCACTATGACAGAGTATTTGACAAGATGGGAAGAAGCAGCCCCAATTATAGATTGCACCGTGGAGACTGTTGTGAGGTTTTTGTTTGAAAACGTAGTTAGAAGGTTTGGATGTCCACACATATTACTTAGTAATAAAGGAACCCACTTTTTGAAGAAGATAATTGCAGCATCGACTAAGGAGTTTCAAATTCATCATTAGAAGAGTACCTTGTATCATCCTTAGGCCAATGGAACAGTGGAAGCTTTCAATAAAATTCTATAGAATGCTTTGACAAAAATTTGCAACGTAGGGAGAGAAGATTGGGACTTAAGAGTTCCTACAGTATTATGGGCTTACATGACTACAAGTAAAAAGTTGAAAGGTCAGACACCTTTCAGGTTGGTCTATGGGAAAGAAGCAGTGATGTCAATGGAGTTTATTCTACCTAGMATGTCCATTGCAACGATCACTAATTTATAGAACTCTAGCGTAGTAGAAGAGAGATTGGAACAATTAGTACAACTTGAGGAACATTAGTTTGTTGCAAGTTTCCATCAGCAAGTTCAAAAGGCAAGAGAGAAGGCATGGCATGATCGACAAAGTAAACATAAAAAGTTTCAAGTGGAAGATTTGGTATTACTTTATGACAACAAGTTCATGTAGCATCGAGGAAATTTTAGAATGCATTGGTTAGGACCCTATGTGATTCAGAATGTAACAGAGATATGTGTTGCACAGTTGGAAACCCTGAATGGAGAAGTCCTTGGAGGAATGGTGAATGGAAGTTGGTTGAAACTATATAGAGACGGATAACAGTATGTGCAGTAATCTGGGTTGCACCCAAACACATGTATCATAGTAGTTGTACTACACTAGGAAGGAAAAATATAGAAAAACAAATAAAAAGTAGAAAAAAGGAAGAAAAACAAATAAAAAGTAGATATAGAAAAATGAAAAATATTATAGAATATAAGGCATAGGAGATTGCGCAGTAGGAATGACTATTGCGCATCAGGATAGAATTGTGCCAAGTTAGAAAATAATGCATAGAAGAAAAAGACTGCGAAGCAAACAGATGCAAAGCAAGAACAGTTGCGCAGTTTGGAAATGACAAGACCGTTGGAAGCATTAAAACACGGAAACGACAGCTATGAAGTGGGAATGACAGGTCATAAAAACGTCATATAATCTTAAATGGTAAAAGTCATCGGAAATCACAACAGGTTGGCAGTACGAGGCAAAAATCATACAACAAATTTGGTAATAAAGCCACATGTATTTAACCATTCATCAACCATGTTGGCATATTGGACAAAGGAGTTAAGGCACGATGACACATACATAATTAAGAAGGACGCAAAAATAGTCAAAGGTCGTTAAGCGTAAATCATTGTTGCATGCAAGAGAGACCGAACCAAAGCAAACCAAAGTGAACCCAATCGATTCAGAGTCGTGCTACAGCTACCATAGAACAACCACAGATCCAGTCAATGAACCTGTCGCACAAGACGAATGGCCCCACAAAAACTTGGAGCGATATCAGCAGCAACGTAAAAACAGATAAAACACCCAGCAATTACACCAGAAGTTGAGGAAATACTCAGGGCTTCAGCTTTGGCATCACAGGAAAGCTTCCACAAAAATTACATCCCACCTAGGATGGATGACCCACCACCAATTAACATACCGGAAAATAGGAAATACCCACTGGTAACATCACCACGCCCACCTGGTGTAAGAATTGAAGGAGATATGCTCGACAAGGTTGTCTTTCTCAAGTTCATGGATCTTCATATCACCAAAGAGAAAAAATTCTCGGAGCTTTCTAGGGACAAATACTTGTGCACTAAGAGTGTGTCAGGCATGTCAGTGATAGTTTTGGAGATACAAGTATGGGAAACAGGGTTGTAGAAGTTGGGCATACTAAACTTGATGGATATCCCACACTTCGGATGCACTCTGGAAATTAATGTGTGTGTGAAGGTATTGCTCAGCTACGTCCATGGGGGGGCACTGTGGCTTGACCCCCCAATGTTAATTGATACCGCATTGATTGCATGAATCACATGTCTCCCAAAGGCCAGCAAGAATGTGGCCATTTTTTTCAACAAGACAGGAGAGAGAGCCCTCTCAAAATCAATGAAGGAAAATTTCCATACTTTAAGGGGGCGAAGGGGATTAGATGTTAAAAACATCAATGATACCAATGTTCGGTTTGCAACACAGGTATTTGCTTGCAAGTTGCTATGCAAATATAGGAAGGATGAAGTACCAACTACAGTCATTGCAGCTGCAGAAAAATGCGTCTAAGGTGTTCAAATGAACTGGGCCACCTTCCTGGTGAACCAATTTGTGAAAGATTGTATTGAGGCCTAGGAAAAGGGCACAAACTTTCACTATGCATGGTTGTTGATTTTGATTACATTGGTCGGATGGTACGAACTAGGCCACTATCAGCGCATGGGGAAATCCGACAGAGGTAATATAGCTAGGAGGTATTCCAACTTATTGTTGATTTTTCATAAGCATTAGGTTAAGCATGAAGTTCATTCCATTTTATCATTTAACCATAACCATAAATGTTGCAGCAACCAAGATCACAAGAAGAAGCACCATGCACAAGAACACAAAATGTATCCTGGGAAACCCTTATCAACAGGGGAAGAAAACCCAGCCAAATCCTTTGCTATATTCTTCAAGAGAAAGACCTTCACCACCAAGAAAGACCTATCACACAAGAGGGTGCTCAAACCCTAGAACTCTAGCACCCAAGAGAGGTGCACACCTTTTCCCAAAGAAGTGTACTTGCTGAAATTTCCAAACTCATAAGAAAATTATGATTCCACAATGGGGAATTTCCCTTTACTTATATTGGAATTGTCCTATCAACCGAAGTGTATATTGGATTAACAGGGCCGACCTCTCTAAGTCATATTATAATTATTATTATTATTATTATTATTATTATTATTATTATTATTATTATTATTATTATTATTATTATTATCCAGATTAATTATCTTTTACATTTATTATTAATCACATTGAGGTAGGGTCGACCTGTAACCTTTACATAACAATTAGGATCAATTCTCACCCTTGAACAACATATAGCAAAGGATCTGATACACCCACTAGTGCTCATCCACTAGGGGCACATCCATAGGGATGTCATATCTCTGATACACTGCATAACACAGAAGAACTAGATCTTCACACGTTCACCTATGCTCGTCCACAAGCACGTCCAATCTACAAATCTTCTTTCTCACTGCCTCACACAGGAGAATCATCTGGAGTCTTCTCATAAACTCTTCTTCTCAAAGGAAGCTAATACATCATCTTCATTTCTGTTCACATGATGATGCACCTAGCACTTTGGGATTTCACACATTCACCTTGTGCTCAGCCATAGGCATGTCTAACTCAATAGATCGTCTTTCCCACTGAATAATCACCTAGAGTTCTTCTTAACTCTCTGAATGGAGGAGGTCATCTCTACGTTCCTAGCTCTATCTCAGGCAGGAACCACGTACCCTTATTAGGGGCTTTCTCTAATGTTTGTAAGTTGAGATAAAGACTCACATAGCTACAATGATCCACACCTCACAGGTTTGTAAGCTGGAGAATGTCTCACATAGCTACAATCATCAACACTCCCTCTCATTTAGGGAGGCATTCTTCATCATGCCAAGTCTCACACAGATGTTCTCTGAATTTTGTTTTTGGCTGGAGTCATCAATACTCCCTCTCAATTAGGAAGGTATTTTTCACCAATTTAATCTGATGCAGATGTTTGTAATCTGCTCATGTGTAGGAAGGTATTGCATGTGTACGATTTTCCTCTGCATCATATCTCTGATATAAGAACATTTCATCACATCATGTTTTCGATCCATTAGGAAATATTGGGTTCTCAAGGATCTTTACACACGGCTCTTAGTTATCATCATAAGATCCATCTCATTGTCAAGTACTTCGTCAAAAGCTTGTGAAACCACATTGCTTCGCACGCTCACTGCTATATACTCTGCCTCTCTGGTACTCAAGACCACAGAGTTTTATTTCATGTTGCATTAGGAACCCATGGCAAACTTCATGGTAAGACGATAATTGGATGTGCTCTTCAGGTCTATTTTACTCTCTGCTCAATCTGTATCGGCATATCCTGCAAACTCAAGTTCACATTGGAGGCATATCTCAGGCTATATCCAATTATGCCTTGTATATATCTCAATACATGCCTTACTACTATCCAGTGAGACTGCCTCGGTTGACTCATGGATTGACTAAGCACATTCACTGCATAGCATGAATCGAGCCTGGTGTTAACTAGATACATCAATGATCCAATCATTTGTGGACCAATCTTGTATGAATCATAGTCATTTATTTTTCTTCTTTAAATCCATTGTGGTGGATTTGCATTCTGTCATATTGAACTTATTTAATATTCCCACTACATGTTTTCCTTGATTTAGGAAAATCTTATTGGTCCTCTGTCATACTTCTTGTCCCAAGAAGTGGTGCACCATACTCATATCCTTCTTCACGAAATAAAAAATCAAAGCTTTCTTGTATTCAACAACAAGGCTTTCTGAATCAGGCTCTTGTCACCAACAATGTAATAATATCAGTTTGGATCAGTAACACTCTTGCTAAAAACCAAAATCATCAAGAATCCATCCATCTAATATAGCTTCCAACTCATGGATGGTAGTATGGATGGAAGTGTATCGGGCTCACTGGACCAAGTGTCTCATCATAGATGACTCCCTCTGTTTGTGAGAAGCCTCTGGCTATATATCTTGCTTTGTATTTCTCGACACTTCTATCAGTTGCATGCTTGATCTTATAGCTCCACTTGGAAGTCATCACAGACTTCTCTTATGGTCTCTGGATAATATTTTATACATCATTCTTTTAAGACATACTAGTATTCTTCTATTATGGCATCTTGCCATACATGTTCTCTTGTTACTTCTTAAGGACAAGGAGGCTCAACATCCATGAAGTGGCTCATGACTGAAGGATAGCTTGAGAATCTCTTTTGCTTTCTCAATATGTGCCTTGAGAGGCTTGTATGTTTTGTTGCCTCTTTGCAGAGTGAGTTTAGGTAGGCCTTTTACACCCTACTGCAATATCTTTGAATATATCAACTGGAACAACTGGATCAATTTTAATAAGGTATCTCTTCTTTAAGGACAATGTTTCTGCTTGTTCTTGTATAATGAACAAATCAAATATGATTCAGACTCATGTACCAGGGATAATGGTCCAAGTCTTTGAGAGCTCTTGTACTAGGAATAATATCCTTCATTTATTTGAAAAATGTAATCAGCTATAAAATTATAGATCAAATGATTTACCTTGTTTGTAGCCATATATTTTTAGAGGAAGTACTTCTCCTATCTCTTCTCTTCACTTATTTGAGGTGGATCTGGATTAATGTCAGCAATGGAAGCATATTGTCTTCCCTTCTTCCTAGTTGGACAGTTTCTTACAATGTGTCCATACTTGTCACATCTGAAGCACTGAATTTCTGAAGTATCTCTTCTTTGATAACCTGGATTGGGTGAAGGCTTTTCACCTTTAAATGTTTTCCTGAAATTTCTTTTGAATCTTCCTCCCTTCTTTGTATGAAGTGCAATAGCATGATTTTTTTCTGAAGAATCTTCCACTCCTCTGTTTCTAAGTCTAATTTCTTCTTGAGTGCAATATGTCCATATTCGATCAAAGGTTGGTAGAGATTCTCTTCCACTGATACTTTGAATGAAAGGCTCCCATGATTTTGGAAGATTCTGGAGAGTGGTAAAGACAATTTCTCTATCAGACATGATTTCCCCAATGGTCTCTAGTTATTCTTTAATCTCTGATAACTTCATAAAGAAGAGTGAAACTATGTCATCCTTTGTCATCTTGGTACTTTGAAGTTGGCTCTTTAAGGTAAGATCTCTGAGAGTGTTGTCACTTTCAAACATTCCTTTTAAAACTTGATACATATCATAGGTTGTCTTTAGATTGGCAATACGAGGCAAGAGGTGATCTCTTACTGAGTAGATGATTATTTTTCTTTCTTTGACATCTTCTTCCTTTCTTGTCTTCTTCTCTATGTATGTAGTTGTGGTTGGTAAAACTTTAGTTGTTACATCCAAGAGATCATCTTCTTCAAGAGTGACTAGAAGCTTTGATTTCCAGGGGCTGAAGTTGCTTGCTCCATCAAGCCTATCTTCTACTAATGTTTTGTTCTTCATTTTGATTGGTTTCTTCAAATTCTCGCCAACTAGAATTTGAGAATCTAATGATTAGGTTGAAATAACAACCTTGGATTATTTTGGACTTATGAATGCCAATAATCAATTTGATAGTATCACCAAGATGCTTCGATTCGGAGAAAACATTGTGAGAAATCTAGAATTAATATTACTGCGAGGAAATTTCGTACCCTAGAAACCCTAGGGGCCAAAATAAAAAATTCTCAAAATTTAGTTTTGAGCTTACAGAGATCGCTATAAGGCTGATGCTCTTATATGCAAAAATGGCCGACATCCAAGTATGGGGTGAATCACCGAAAAGGAGGTCGTGCAATTTTTAAGGAAACCTAGGAGGGTCATCTGATTTTCGAGAGAGGAGGATGGTAGTAAGGCTTGTAACGTACGATGGTTTCTTCAAGACCTATGCTCACGATACCTGTTGATTTTTCATAAGCATTAGGTTAAGAATGAAGTTCATTCCATTTATCATTTAACCATAACCACCAAATGTTAGGCAACCAAGATCACAAGAATAAGCACTATGCACAAGAACACAAAAATGTGTCTAGGAGAGCCCTTCTCAACAAGGAAAGCCAGTAAATCCTTTGATATATTATTAAAGAGAAATACATTCACCACCAGATAAAGACCTAACACACAAGAGGGTGTTGAAACCATAGAACTCTAGTGCCCAAGAGTTACACACCTTCCCAAAGAGTGTACTTGCTGAAATTTTAAAACTCACAAGAAAGATATGATTCCACAGTAGAGTTTCCTTTACTTATATTAGACTTGTCACATCAAATGATGTATTTATTGGCTCAACAGGGCCGACATCTCTAAGTCATATTATAATAATAATAGTGTGTGTATTATTATAATTAATATTATACAAATTAATTGTCTTTTACGTTGTGTAATCACATTGAGAGTAGGGCCGACTTGTACCCTTGACAACATAGTGGGGTTACCGCGAAGATGCGACTCTTGAAAACATATAGCAAAGGATCGATACACCCACTAGTGCTCATCCACTAGGGGGCACATCCATAGGGACCTTGCATATCTCTAATACAGCACATTACATGGAGGAGCAGTCTTCACCGTTCTCTCAGCTCAAGTCACATACACGTCCCTCTCTGGATCTTCTTTCTCCTTTCGCCTCACATAGGAGAATGTTTGGAGTCTTCTCGCCAACTATGTTGCTCGAGGAGGGAGGCTAATACATCTTCATTTTTGTTCATTGATGCACCCACTTTGGGATTTCACACGTTCGTCGTTCACCTTGTGCTCAGCCACATGCCGTCTAACTCAGCCAGTCTTCTTTCCCACTGGATAATCGTATGGAGTTCTTCTCAACTCTGAATGGAGGAGGTCATCTCTATGTTCCTATATCTATCTCATGCGCGAACCACTCTATGTTCCTATATCTATCTCATGCATGAACCACATAGCCTTCTTAGGGGCTTTCTCTCAGGTTTGTAAGCTGAGAGAAAGACTCACATAGCTACAATGATCCACACCTCACAGGTTTGTAAGCTGGAGAATGTCTCACATAGCTGCAATCATCAACACGTATGACATACAATGATTAAGAGAAGACCACGGGATAGTAATTCCACATTTTTTGTATACTTGGAAAATATTAGGTATCTAGTCGAACACACACCACACATATCAGTTGAGATGGTGGAAACATATAAGGACATTGCACCTTTTAAAGCAACCGTACACCACATGTATGTGTAGGCAAAGAAGGACCCGACGCGCCAGTGATTGCTAACCAATTATAGGTTCACATCGGAAGATGCATGCCTAATTGTGAATGATTGGGAAGATGGGTGGAAAACCCCAGCAGATAAAATGGCGCACACGGAAGACAAAGAAGAGAAGGATAAGAGTGAAAAAGAACGTGATGAGGAATGAGAGAATGATCAGAACAATGGCGCAAGAGATGTGCCTAGCCCATCAACAACAAAAATTCAATAGACATTCCCTACGACAGGAGTCAAATGAAAGGATAAGGGGAAGGAACTAGCAGGAGGAGTGTGCAAGAAGATTAAAGCTCACAAACAAACCCTAGTTTATACTTTGACTGATGATGATTTGGACTGCATATGCTACCAATTACGGGATGTCGCGGAGGAAATCATGGAGGAAGCAAGAAGAGAAGAAACAGAAAGTGCAAGATCAGTTGGTATCACTCCAACGACTCTTAGCAGCAACCAACCTAATAAAAGAGAGCAAGACCGAGGGAGGATCATCCATAATTCCGGGGAAGGAAGCAAAGGATGTGCATCCATCCTTACCCCATCTAGCAATCGGGCATAGAACACTCCAGATTGAGATGAAGACATTTGAATTTCCAATGCTCAAATTAAAAGAATAGGTGAATGCGTTAGGACACCTGAATATAGTGGTATCAAGGATGTCGATACAAAGATTACAAGACTTGCAAATAGGCTTATTCCAAGAGATTAAGAATCAAGGAGATGAAGCACACCAAGAGCTGATGAAAATAATGGATCAAAGAGCTCAGCTGCAATAACAGTATGATGTTGTGCTTGAGCAGAAGAAGGAAGTTGAAGGTCGAGTGAAGGAAGTAATGAAGGACAAAAATGATGTCGAGGAAAGGGTAAAGAAATCCATCCGTGAAAAGGATGAAGATGAAAGTATAGCGTAGAAAACACAAGCAGTTGTCCAGAAATTATACAAGGCCATTCTGGAAGTCCCAATAGTAGTAGAAGCTACTATGGAAGAACTGTTGGAAACACCTACCACACTTAGAGGGGGGGTGAATGAGTGTGGGGCTATTTTTCCCAAAACTTCCCTCTTACATAGAACCCATTAGTTAGTGATCATAATTAACCAAATAACTTCATTGTTGACATTTATAACCAGTTAGATCTGAGCACATATCAGCGACATATATCAGCAATATATCATCAATAAGTCATCACCACAAGGAACACAAAGAACACAAGATGTATGTACAATTTTCTTTTTATTACGAACTACAATCCTTGGGGTTTTTCAGCAACCACTGAATAGAGTACAACTCTACAAGAGCACCAGCTCTATAATGCAAGACTCAGCTTACACCCTCAGCACCAACTAAGATGAGGCAATAATCTTCAACAGATATCAATTTGTCACAGGTACATGACCTGTTAGTAGTGCAGCAAGCGTGTGTACACGCTCTGGCTCACTACAGCTTGCGTGTGTATGCAGTCAGTCTTTACTGCAGCCCACGTATACCTTCTGAGATATTAGGGTTTTTCCTTTTCATCACAAGCTCAAATCTTCTGCAACCTGCAATAACATTTTCTTCTGTCTTCCACTGTCCAGTCTGACCCACAGTCATTCACAACACATCCAAGCTCTCTAATAGCTTGCTCATACATCTCAACCATACAATATGGATGCTACTCAACCATGTATGAACAACAAGTATATTGTAGCCATCATATCGGTACTGAATCATAAGAGTGTCGATCACTCCATCAACCAACACATACAACATCACAACAGCCATACCAAGAATGCCTCAAGCATTCACCTCACAACAAACAAGAATATCCATCAAGACAAATAATGCAACCATACCAAAGTTTCTATGGCAGATCTGAACTCATAGAATGCAAATCTGGAACCAGCCTCCTCATCCAAGAGCCTGTCATCATCTCAACCATAGATCTTCAAGGACTCATCAATTGTACGCGCCCTGTCCTTATTCATCCCACGTATGTACGCACCATTGCTCAAAGCAGCCTGCGTATACCTCAGAAGCTAGGGTTTTTGAACTTCCGAGACTTCTTCCGTCATGACCTCAGACTTGCCGAGACTTTGATGTGCTCATTAGATCGTCCAGACCATCTCTCTCTCAGAATATATCTTCAATCATGCTCAAGAGATCTCCACAAGTGTATTTTCACAAGAGAACCTGGCCTCTTATTTATACTCTTCATCTTCTAGGTCACTTAACCCATATCTAGGTCACTTCCTTATTTAGGGTTAACCACTTTCTAAAAATAGAAATTTCTCCATTTTATTAAAATAATCCTTCTTTATTTTGTCACTTCACTTTATCATTAAAATAGTGATTTCTTCTTTTCAATCACTTTGACTTCTTTGACCATTTGGGGCTTCAAGCCAACACATGGGGGTCTTTCAACTTCGTAAGGGCATAACTCTCAAACCGTGAGGATTTATGTGACATTCCACATACCACTGGAAATGGCATGACAAGCATTATCTATCTAGGATAGTTTCAGCAACAAAGTCATTGATCTTCATCTCATTATTCCACATACAAGCATGGGTTCTCCCAATCACAACACAACCACAAAGCGTCTTCCCGTGAGAGATTTCACCATAAGGGGACCACTTTGGAGTTCATCCATTTGTACTTCTTATCAACCATGACAAGATAATAATGAGTCATCAAACAATCAAAGAATCCATCTATATTATGTATTAATGACAACTCATTGATCCATCTTCATCTATGCATCTTGATCCATCTTCATCGATTGGTTTCCACTTGACATCTATCATTCTCATCAAGGATAATACATATACATGTTCATCAATCATCAATCATCAATCAATCAAGTATATCAATCATTCAATCCATTGACATCAAACAATCAAACCATTGGCATCAATGACAACATGATCCAACAATCTCCCCCTTTGGCATTGATGGCAATACCAACATTGATGTCAACACAACAACACCAATCATTGATGTCAACATGTAGACAAGGCATGCTCTACATCAATCATAACCATCTGACTATCTCTCCCCATTTCATTTCATAATAATGTGACTATCTCTTTCTATCAATAAAAATCAATCACATCAATATGACTATCTCTCCCCCTTTGACATCAATGGCAAAGGGCCATTCTCCTCCTTGGGGTTGCTCCCCTTGTCTGAATGTCTCTGGATGATCTCCCCCCTTTTGAACAAGGGATATCGATCTGATGCAATGTTGAAAATACATCGCTCATGCTCCCCCTAAGATCATTGCTCCCCCTGGAATTATGTCTCTGTGTTCTTCCTTCATATATAGGGCTCTTTTCTAGGTATGCATCCGATAAGTATATCCTCCTAGAATCATAAGAAGAATGACTCCCCCTATGGGTATGTCTCCCCCTATCTTCAACTGGGTCATAGATCAACAAATCTCTATGATGATCCTTGGACCTGTCCAATGCATCAAACTTGTGCCATACCATACATCATGAAAAAAATATGTCTAAATAGAAAATCATGAATAATATAGTAACCAAGTACATCATGTACCAAAATGTGCCCACACTGCACATCACCCATCTACATCAACCATGTACATACAATGTACCAAAAGATATCATCAAATGAAGTGTATCAATCATATGCCAACATGTGTATCTACCAATATGCCAACATGTGCATCTACCAATATGCCAACCATCATGCATCATCACTTGCACCAAGAAAGTACATCAACCATGCATCAACAAGCTATGACTCCCCAATGATGTACAACAAGACTATCAACTCAGCTCACCAACTATATGTCCCAAAATGTAGTCCAACCACATGCAAAATGCATGCACCATGATATCCAACAATCTACCAATGCATGTACCAAATATGCTTCCAATAATGAAACTCAAATATGTATCACCCATGTACCCCAATAGATCAGCATTGTTTTTCAACAGAAAATGCATCAATCCATACTCATGGGTTAGTGCCATGCACCCAAGATTTATTTTACATAATCCAATAGATGAACACTTAAACCTGCAGCAAAAACAATGTCAAAACCTGCACCAAACAATGTCAGACCCTGCAACACAGTGTTATACCATCACATCAAGTTGCAACCCCTGTGCATTGCCTTTTTCACAAGGTTTTACCACATGTACGTGGCCTAATTCACAACAGCTCGTGTATGTACATGACCTATTCAAGGTCAGCCTGCGTATGTACATGACTGTTGCCACTGTCACTTGCATATGCTTCAGTAGATGAGTCACTAGGGCTTCCTTTAAGTCTTTCATTCTTCTCTGATTGCTCAGTCTTCTTTACCCATTTCTGACGATGTTCCTGCTTCTCAGAACTTGAGCTATGAGTATCCATATTTGCAAAAATGTCTCCCTTCCTTACTTCACTCCTTCTTCTAGCCATGCTATGTGAGGTCCTCATCATGGATTTTCTTCTTGTGTTCCAGCAATCCAAATCCATTACAGTTGTAGCATCTCATGGTGTTACAGTGAACAGCAATGTGTCCTACTTTATCACATCTCCAACACCTTATGATGTTATAGAATCTTCCATTATATCTGCTTTCATAAGCTCTACATTCAAAAGATTTGTGACCATATTCATTGCATGAATAACAATGTCCATGAAAAATGATTTCATACCTTTGCTTTGGTGTCCCAAATATAGCTTCTTGATGTCTTCCTTCCTTTGTTCTTTTGAGATTTTCTTTGCCTTGTGTAGATGATTGTTTTGCAACATTGTCTTCCTTCTTTGATGGACTTACCTCATGCTTCTTTGAGGTGCTTGCTTCAGCATGTGTAGCTTCTTCTTTGTATCCAAGACCTAATTTATCAAGTGGTGATCTTTGACTTTCCAAGATCTCATCCAAGATTTTTGAGCTATTCAAGAATTTATTTGACTTCTCTACCTTCTTTCCAAGATCAACAATTTCAGCTTCTAACTTACAACATGACTCTTCTTTTTCATTTATTTGATTCTTCAATAGTTCCTCTACCCTTTTGGCTTCTTCAACTTGGGTCTTGAGATGGATAATAGTTTCAAAAATTTTGCTAATCTCATCATCTACCTTCACATATTCTTTTTCATTCTTTAGTCTTGTGATCTCTTCTTCCTTCTCTTCTAATTGAGTCTTATTGATTTCTTCTTGTTCTTTGATCATTTCCTTTAACATTAAGATGTGCCTTTGACTCCTCCTAAGAAACTTCTTAGTGTTATCTGAAAGATAGTTATAGTGTGTATAATAATGATCACTTCTATATCTATATAAACCCTCTTCAACTTCTTTTTGAAGTTTTAATAGATTTTCTTCTATTCTTTTCATGGGATAATAACCATCAAACTTTACACAAACTATTTCTATATCTTCTTCTTCACTTGTAGAGAAAAATTCATTATCATCATTGCAATCAAGGGTTTTTGAGGGTTCTTTACCTTCATTTGAAATATCTTCATGATCTTCCTTTTTTCCAACATCAACACATGATTCTTTGTCTTCA
>SNQJ01S0024658.1:89536-109781 GCA_010110895.2 Picea sitchensis | reverse complement strand
CAAAAAAAAAAGAAAAAAAAAAGAAGTATTATTCCCGTTCAAAACCGCAAAGATATAATTTCAAAACTGCAGAGATCTAGTATGCCCATTCCAAACCGCGGAGAAATATTAATTTCAAAACCACGGAGAAGTAGTATTCCCATTCAAAACCGCAGAGAGAATGTGTATCATGACCAAATTAGTTTTGAAGATTTCCATAGTTATCTACCAAGTTTTTATGGTAACAATTGACTCTTCCATTTTTCCGTTCAAAACCGCAGAGAGATATTATTCCCGTTCAAAACCGTAGAGAGAATGTGTATCATGACCAAATTAGTTTTAAAAATTTCCATAGTTATCTACCAAGTTTTTATGGTAACAATTGACTCTTCGATTTTTATTTTTAAATAATAATTTCAAATTTATTATTAATTTTTTATTTTAATGTTTTTTTAAATTATTAAAAATAATATTTTAAAATTCTATAATTTGATCGTATAAAGATAATATTATTTCTTAAAATGTAATATATATTATAATATATTTATTTTTTCATTACATCGAAAGTAGTAAGATGCTCTATAATTAATACGAGGGAGATATTAACCCCTTAAATATGTATATATTAAATAGCATTGCATTTAAAAAATAAATAAAATTATTTATTTTATTTTCTCCGTCCTATGTTACACTTGATGCAAAGATCATTATATGATTCTACTCTCAATGCAAAGATCATTGTATGACTCAAATTAGTTTAAAAAATAACTACGTCAATTATAAAAAGAAAAACTACATCATATAACGAAAACAAAAACATTATAGAAATTTCCCAACAATGCATAATATAAACTTTTGGCCATAGCCCTTCAAAACGAGAATAATAATAAACATATTTTTTAAAAATAAAACATAAACACATTTAGGTTACCCTTTACCTCTCACATCTACCCATATAAGAATTAGGTGTCTTGTTTAATCAGTAAGTAGCACTAAGTTAAATCATGTGTTGGGAATAATTTAAATATTAAGTAGGTCAAAATAAGGAAAGAGAAATATTATATATTTTAGAATCAACAACATCCAAATCAATCCTCGAATATTGTTATATTCTTTCATATTTTAGAATCAATATCATCTAAATCAATCATTATTGTTTGTTTTACCATCATTTTCAAAATAAATTTAAAAATACATTATATATCTCTATATATATATTCAAATTTTTATTATAATAATTTTTTTTTTCAATAATGTTTTGAACTTTAGTGGATAAAGTGTAAGGGACTATAATTAAGAGTAGGCTTTAAGCCTGTGTCTTTAGTTGGTAGATGGAATTCGTTTGGTATGCTGGTGACCCATGCAAGCTGGGGGAGATGGATGAGGGAGGTTATCTCATCCCGCCTCTTCAATCCTTCGAACAAATTAACCATTACTCCCACTCCATTGACCATTATGTGTCTTCATGGGCAAGGGAAAGATCAATAATCCATTGTATCCATGATTATTGAAGGAGCTTGACAAGAGAGGTGTGTTTTTGGTATCCATGAATTAGTTTTCTTGGTTATCCTTCCAGATAATTTTGAGTTTGCACAAACCTTTCTATCTAGTTGGGGCTTAGCTTGTGAAAATTGTAGGTATACCGTATGGGTATGATTTCATAGGAATATCCTTTTCAAGGCTTCATTCATCCAAAAACTACAATGTTTTTAGAGAGCAAGGGAGCAACGTAGGCCCGTTCATTGGAAAAAGTCAATATTCTCCAACATGGTATGAAGGACTAGCATAGGAAGAAGCTATTGAGATTCTAAGCCACCTCTATTCTTGTAGGTCCTCTTTAGGTGGTCCTTGGAAGGAGCAATATCAGTTTGCAAATATGAATGACATGCCTAACAAAGGGAAAGTGAAGATGGTTAACAACATGTCTCCTAAGCCTACAAGAGGAGGCATACCATGATCATGTAGGAACCTCGACAAGGCTCACCCATCCACCAAGCTTATCAATGTTGAGATGAAGGCCAATGAGGCAATGATGAAGTACTATAGGAGGGTTTCATATAACATTAAAGTTGAGGTTGAGAAAATAGAGAAAAAGGTTAAAGGAGAGATAAGCCACCATTCCTTCAAAAGACATTGATGTTGATCTCAAGATCTAGATACCTAACATTAGCTTCTCCTAAGGCCAGGATACCAAGTACTTCAGGAAAATTGCTATTTACTGGCAAACAAAATCCATAGTGGCTCAAGTAATTGAAGAACAAGGTATGCAACAAAAGACCGTCCTTGATAAATTGGAATTTTTTGATCAAAAGTATGAGGATTTGGTCAAAATTCTCTAGGACATGGAAGTAATGGGAAGGAGAAGAATCAACAAGAACAAACACCAGTCATTTACCTGGACTCCAAATTTGAAGAGGAAGACTAGGTGCTACATCATCTGATCCCAATGCTACTTTTCTTTTTTGATCTTTCTCTTTTATGCCAATTATTAGGAGAATCACAGTCTCTATTATGAAACATTTCAAGAGAAGTATAACTAGTTTAGACTTTGTTATTATGCTAGTATGTTTATACTTTACTCCATCACACAATTATGTTTATGTTAAGATGATAGGCATAGGACACAATATGACAAATTTGAATAAACATAATGTTGTTTTCCTTTTTAAGTTTATGAACACCACTAATATTTTTGACCCGTTGTAGAGTTGGTTTTCTTTGTGGTAAACTATAGTGTGAGTTAGGTATAGTTTTTATTTTAAAATATTAATATAATAGTCCTACTAAATTTCAAAAAAAAAAATTCTCAACTTTCAAAAATTATATTCTTAGAGTAATGTTTTTAATATTCCTTGAAGTATTAGCATCTATAGAGATAATTTTGTTCTTCTATACTACTGATACAGGACCATCCAGAGCATGACTACGGGTATGCTAGAAATCCGGGATGAAAATGATGATGATGGTGATGATGATGATGTATGGGGGGGAATAACATGTACATGTATGAATACTTGTGATGGAATAATAGTTGATGAACCATGTATGAAAAGGAGTTTCCTAGAGGACTAGCGGATACAACCACTGATTACCCATGCATTCTAGTAGATGGTTACTCTTTTATATGGACTTAAAACTTATATTTATTTGCAGGTACAAGAGAAAAAGTGGAGAATATCGAGAATGAAGAAGACCAAAGATTGATCAAAGATGAAGACAAAGGAAAACAAAGGCAAAGATTGAGAAGGGAACAATTTAATGAATATTTCCCATGAAAGAGGGGACATTCATATTTTGTAATGTT
Organism: Picea sitchensis; assembly: GCA_010110895.2. NCBI lineage: Eukaryota > Viridiplantae > Streptophyta > Pinopsida > Pinales > Pinaceae > Picea > Picea sitchensis. The sequence continues at coordinate 106,498 of SNQJ01S0024658.1, read as the reverse complement.
TAGTATATAACATGATAACAAATGTAATGATGTAGACAAATTCTAGAAGTCTACATAGGAATGAGAGATGGAGAGAAATGAGTGAATATAGGGATGAAGATTTTTGAGAAAATCATGGAGAGATTGTGCAAAGATCATAGGAGATATTTAGGGAGATATTGTTGGAAATAATTGTGGAAATAGCTGTGGAAATAGTTGAACTAATTTTCCAATTATGATGTATTTTGATGCAGGAGAATCGCCCACGTCAAGCGAGCCAGCGCGAAAGCAGGAGACAGCTGGACAAGCCAACGCGATTTCTTTTTGAATTGCACCTTGAAACTGTTGCGCAAAACTTTAATGTGTTGATTTGATGAAGTGCACTTTGTATATTGTAATGGGCCTTGAGCGGATAGCTCACGTCCTTAGGTAGATGAGGCATTTAATAGACTTAATGTAAAGTAGATAGGAATTTAATTTAGATTTGATAGCTTTAGAGCTCGAGAGGGAAACGGGATATAGACACCCTCCTTTGTACATTGTATTATTATCATTGAAGCAGAGTGAGCAAGAGCAGGCAGAGATATGTATGAAGAACCTCCATGTACACACATTGAATTAATAGAAAAGGTTTGATTCAATTTCATGGTTGTGTTGTTCTCTGTGTATTGATGATATTATGCTCATGAGTGTTTGCTTCTTGCCATACATTTGCTTTTATATGCTGTGTATGTGATTTCATGGTTGAATTGAAGTCTATGAGAACAAGGAGTTAGTTTCAATTGTTTCTCTATCTTGAACCAGAGAATTCCTGCAAGGAGTGCAGTCGAATCGTCCGCAAGGAGTGCATTGACAGGAGGGTTCAGATAGAGGTAACTTTTGTTCTAAGTTCTCAGAAGTGCAGATTTGGCACCGAGGCTGTGCAAGGCGTGCGCAGGCTGGACGAAGACTCAGAGTTGCGATTCTGAGCAAAGGGAGTGAAAGACTGCTACTGCAGGTGTGCGCAGAGTCGAGAAGACTTCAACACTTAGTCGTGTTTGAAGATATGCCGCAAGGAGTGCATGCAAGGAGTTTCCGGTAGAGACTCGAAACCTGAGAGAAGCTCAGGAGGGATAGGTCTTCAAAGTTGTGGAAGGACTAGTGAGAAAGTTGTGCCTTGAATGGTTGCAAGGGACACCGCAGAGTTGTGTGCAGGGATGACGAGTTTTGTGGAAGAACAGTTCGTCAGTTCACGGATTTGAGCAGGGAGAAACGGATGGACGAAATTCTCCCAGGAGAGTTTACGAAATACTGAGAATCGTTGGATCTCGCGGAGTTGCAGGAATCCACAGTGCAGGCGGAAGAAGGTTAGAAGCTCGAAAGAGTAAGAGCCGTCGATTGGGATCACGAGGAGTGTGGATCCACCCGTAGATCGGTTATCGGGCCATCGCGGGAAAGGAGCAGAAGATTTGGTCGTGGGAGTCACGATAGTGTGAGAAGCGAAGTCCTGATGATTGCATGGATAGTGTGGGCCATATCCGGGTAACGTGGCAGGTGATGCGGGATATCGACATTTCGGCATCTCGGGCATCGGGAGTCGATGGGGAGATTATTTGGCCGTAGAAGTAGCAAAGTCGCGAGGAGCGATATTTCAGGTATCAGCGCCTCGGCCTTCGGGAGTCAAGGTAGGAGTCGTTTGAACTCGCGAGTGGCGAAGACGCAAGGGAGCGAGATCACTATTCGACATCTCGACGTCTCACGCATTGGAGGTTGAAACCCCAAGCAATTGGTGTCGAATGTTGCGAAGACACGAAGGAGCAAAGTTCCGATAAAGGAAGGAATGAAGTCAGCATCGACTGGCACATCGGGTCTCAGAGATTCGAGAGCCCAGTTGATCAATAGAGAACTCACGAAGCACGAAGTTCCGATCCTCCAAGTGCAAAAAAGGGGATCAAGGAAGAATCTGTGGGTAGACATTTCGATAAGGGAATAGAAGAATGTTTCGTTCTTTGGTACGATAGAGGAAGGAAGGTCTTGTTGAAGCGATCGTGCTCCGAGGAGTGCGGTTGGCATCAGAGTGGTATCAGAGTGGGAATTATTTGCTTTCTGTAGTAGATAAGAAGGCACCATGCCGCCGAGAAGAGAAAGGCAGTCACCTAATCCAGAAGACAGGGAGGTGCGAAGAAGAGGTAGGCCGGCAGGAAATCCAGAAATGGAACGACAGATGAGAGATCTCCGAGCAAGGCTCGAGGAGATGGAGATAGCACAAAGACGCAGAGTTGGAGCAGGGGATCTTAGTGATTCGGAAGTTGAAGAGGAAGCTGGACATGAAGAAGAGGTCACAGCAGAAGACGCATCAACAGAGCGGTTGATCAAAGCCATTGCCAGGATGGGTGCCAAGGTGAAAATGGACATTCCAGTCTATGAAGGGAATCTGGATGCAGAGGAGCTATTGGACTGGATAAGAGCTCTTGACACATACTTCGATTATGAAGATGTGGAAGAGGATAAGAAAGTCAAGCATGCAGTTATGCGCTTGAAAGGACATGCAGCATTGTGGTGGGACTAGCTACAGGCAGATAGACGTTCCAAAGGCAAGCAAAAGATCAAAAGCTGGGATCGAATGATCACGAAGATGAAAGTGAAGTTCATCCCAAGGGACTATCAAATTACACTGTTCAAGCGAATGCAAAACCTGAGATAGAAGCTGATAACAGTCAAGGAATATACTGAAGAGTTCTATCGACTGAACATCAGAGCAGGTCATCGGGAGAGCGATGATGAGAAAGTGGCTAGATACCTGAATGGTCTGAGATACGACATTCAAGATGAATTAAGCATGCTAACCATCCGAACGGTGGAAGATGCTTACCAATTGGCTCTGAAAGCCGAGGAGAAGCTAAGCCGAAAGCAAGGTCAGCGAGGGCGAGGCAGAAGCCAACCAAGAGGCAAAGCAGTTGCCCAGGATAAATTCCAGAAGCCCAAAGAGGAATGGAAGAAACCTCAGAGTAAAGTTGAAAGAGGTGGAACCTCACAACAGAGGTAGCCATATGTTGAGCCGAGAGGACAACAAAATGATGAGCGAGGTGACTATGTTGATGCAAACACTCTTCCTCGTACTAGAGGTCAAGGTAGAGGAAGAGGTGGAGTAATCACATGTTTTACATGTGGGAAAAATGGGCACAAGTCATTTGAGTGTCCAGAGAAAAAGAAAGACACAGGGGAAACTCACATCACAGAAGCGCAGAGGCGTGATGCTGAGACTGAAGATGCAGAAGGCAGAAGATCGCTTGGGATGCATAAAGTCCTTTTGACACCTAAGAAGGAGGTGGAGAATTCAGTGCAAAGGACCAGACTGTTCAGAACAGCTTGCAAGACCAAGGATCAGAAATGCAAGGTCATTGTGGACAGCGGAAGCATGGACAATCTCGTTTCAACCGAGATGGTGGAGAAACTGGAACTGGAGACAACTGATCACCCGAGTCCATATAAAGTTTCGTGGCTACAGAAGGGACATCAGGTGAGTATCACCAAACAATGTTTGGTTGAGTTCAAAATAGGTGGGTATAATGATAAAATTCTATGCGATGTTATTCCCATGGACGTATGTCATCTATTGCTGGGTAGACCATGGAAATATGACAGAAATGTGATTCAAGATGGGAGAATGAACACATATACATTGGAGAATAATGGGAGAACCCATACGTTGCTTCCAATAAAGGATAAAGAGGTGAAGCCGGAAGTAAACAACACAATACTTCTCATGAGTGGGAAGGAACTCCTTTCAGAAATGGAGAAGAAAGAAGATCCACAATTCTTTGTGGTTAGAAAGCCGAGGATTGTTCTGACTAGCACAAGAGTGGATGATTTTCCAGATGAAGTTCAGGAACTGCTGGAAGAGTTTGCTGACATCATAGTGGACGAATTACCTCATTCATTGCCACCAATGAGGAGCGTAAGACACCATATAGACCTCATACTTGGAGCAAGTTTGCCAAATAAATCCATGTACAGGTTGACGCCGCAGGAGAATGGAGAAGTCAAAACACAAGTCCAAGATTTGATGGACAAAGGACTAGTCAGGGAAAGCTTGAGTCCATGTGTTGTACCAACAATGCTCAGTCCGAAGAAAGACGGAGGCTGGAGGATGTGTACCGACTCAAGAGCGATCAACAAGATAACCATTAGATACAGGTTTCCACTACCAAGAATGGATGATCTGATGGATTGCTTGAGTGGGGCAAATTATTTTTCAAAAATTGATTTGAAAAGAGGATACCACCAAATTCGCATGAGAGAAGGCGATGAGTGGAAAACAACGTTCAAGACAAACGAAGGTTTGTACGAATGGCTGGTCATGCCGTTTGGTTTGACGAATGCACCAAGTACTTTTATGAGGCTGATGAATGAAGTCCTGAGGGAATTCATCGGAAAGTTCGTCATTGTTTATTTGGATGACATACTGATTTACAGTAAATCAGAGGCGGAACATTTGAAACATTTGGCCATTGTGATGAGAAAGCTATAGCAGGAGAAGCTGTTGATTAATATGAAGAAGTGTTCGTTCATGAAGACAGAGCTCATATATTTGGGTTTTGTTATATCGGTGAATGAGTTGAAAATGGACCCAGAGAAGGTGGACGTGATCAAGAATTGGCCATCACCGAGAAACGTGTTCGAAGTGAGAAGTTTTCATGGTTTGGCTAGTTTCTACAGAAAGTTCATTAGGAATTTCAGTGGAATTAGTGCAGTGATGATGGACACAGTGAAGAAGCGGCATAAGACTTTTCATTGGACAGCTGAGGCTGAGAAGAGCTTCAATCTGTTGAAGCGAAAGATCACAGAGCAACCAGTGTTGGTGTTGCCTGGTTTTCAGAAGACATTTCAGGTGAAATGTGATGCCAGTGGGTATGCTGTAGGAGCGGTCCTGAGTCAGGATTACAGGCCAGTTGCATATTTCAGCAAGAAGCTGGATGAAGCAAAGATGAAATACTCCACGTATGATAAATAATTTTACGCTATCATACAGGCGTTGAAGAAGTGGAGGCATTACTTGATCCCAAAAGAATTTGTACTGTACAGTGATAATCATGCATTGCAGTTTGTGACTCAACAAGAGAAGTTGAATCAGAAACATGCAAAATGGGTTGAGTATATGCAGAATTTTACATTTGTAATTAAGCATATTTCAGGAACTGCTAACAAAGTGGCTGATGCTTTGAGCAGAAAAAATTTGTTGCTGCAGGAGTTCCGAATCAAAACTTTGGGTTTTGAAAATCTCAGGGACATGTACACAGAAGATGCAGATTTTGGGAAAGCGTATGAAGCAGCTGAGAATCTAGTTCTCAGAGACCAGAGCCCTTGGATAGATTACATGGTCCAGGAAGGATTGCTATTCAGAGGCAATCAACTGTGTATTCCAAAATGCTCCATGAGGGAGAACTTGTTAAAGGAGAAGCACAGTGGTGGATTGGCTAGACATTTCAGTCATGAAAAAACATTTGTGAAGTTGAGCGAATCATATTTTTGGTGGGGGATGCAAGTAGATGTTAAGCGGTTTGTTGACAGATGCAGAATTTGCCAACATTCTAAGGGCAGAAAGCAGGCAGGTTTTTATCAACCATTGCCCATACCAGAGAGACCATGGGAAGCGATAAGCATGGATTTTGTATTGGGTTTGCCGAGGACGCAAAGAGGAGTTGATTCCATCTTTGTAGTAGTGGACAAGTTTTCAAAGATGGCACATTTCATTCCATGCCAGAAGACCAGCGATGCGACGCACATCGCGAATCTGTTTTTTAAAGAAATTGTCAGACTTCATGGATTGCTGAAAAGCATAGTTTCGGATAGGGAAACCAAATTCATAGGACATTTTTGGAGGATGCTATGGAAGAAGCTAGGAACTAATCTGGAATTTAGTTCTGCTTATCATCCTCAGACGGATGGACAAACGGAAGTGGTCAACCGAAGTCTGGGAGATTTGTTGAGGAGCCTGGTGATGGAGCACCACAGTAGTTGGGATAATGTGTTGCCATGGGCCGAGTTTGCATACAACGATTCAGTGAATCAGAGTACAGGTAGGATTCCATTTCAGGTTGTATATGGGATGCAACTGAGAGGAGTTTATGAGTTGTGAAATTCAGAACAGACTGCAACTAGCAGTGCTAGTGCAGAAGAATTTGCTGAAGCAATGCAGGAACTTCACAGTCAGGTGAAGCAGCGACTAATGAATTCAAATCAGGAATATAAGCGTAGAGCAGATCATCATCGGAGACAACTTCAGTTTGAAGTTGGTGATCTAGTTCTGGCGCACTTGAGAAAAGAAAGGTTTCCGAGGGGAACATACAACAAACTCAAGATGAAGAAAATCGGGTCGTGCAGGGTCCTGAAGAAATTCGGAGAGAATGCATATGAAATTGAGTTGTCAGATGACATCGGAATATCTCCAATATTCAATATCGTAGACTTATACCCATATAGGGCTGGAGAAGCAGATACTGGAACCGAGGAACCAGTGATCCAGTGGACGAAGCAGATGCCAGTTGCAGAAAAGCCGCAGATGGAGTGCATACTGGACAAACGAGTGGGTAAAAATACCAGAAGAAAATAATACTTCGAGTATCTGGTCAAGTGGAAGAATTACCCAGTGGAGGATGCCAGTTGGGAAACCGAAGCGATGATACAGAAGCATGGACAGATCGTGCAGGAGCTCATGGACAGGAGCCCATGAAATTTTTTCAAGCGAGGGAGTATGATGCAGGAGCATCGCCCACGTCAAGTGAGCCAGCGCGATTTCTTTTTGAATTGCACCTTGAAACTGTTGCGCAAAACATTAATGTGTTGATTTGATGAAGCACACTTTGTATATTGTAATGGGCCTTGAGCGGATAGCTCACGTCCTTAGGTAGATGAGGCATTTAATAGACTTAATGTAAAGTAGATAGGAATTTAATTTAGATTTGATAGCTTTAGAGATCGAGAGGGAAACGGGATATAGAAACCCTCCTTTGTACATTGTATTATTATCATTGAAGCAGAGTGAGCAAGAGCAGGCAGAGAAATGTATGAAGAACCTCCATGTACATACATTGAATTAATAGAAAAGATTTGATTCAATTTCATGGTTGTGTTGTTCTCTGTGTATTGATGATATTATGCTCATGAGTGTTTGCTTCTTGCCATACATTTGCTTTTATATGCTGTGTATGTGATTTCATGGTTGAATTGAAGTCTATGAGAACAAGGAGTTAGTTTCAATTGTTTCTCTATCTTGAACCAGAGAATTCCTGCAAGGAGTGCAGTCGAATCGTCCGCAAGGAGTGCATTGACAGGAGGGTTCAGATAGAGGTAACTTTTGTTCTAAGTTCTCAGAAGTGCAGATTTGGCACCCAGGCTGTGCAAGGCATGCGCAGGCTGGACGAAGACTCAGAGTTGCGATTCTGAGCAAAGGAGTGAAAGACTGCTGCTACAGGTGTGCGCAGAGTTGAGAAGACTTCAATAATTAGTCGTGTTTGAATATTTTCCACAAGGAGTGCGTGCAAGGAGTTTTCGGTAGAGACTCGAAAGCTGAGAGAAGCTCAGGAGGGATAGGTCTTCAAAGTTGTCGAAGGACCAGTGAGAAAGTTGTGCCTTGAATGGCTGCAAGGGACGTCGCAGAGTTGTGTGCAGGGGTGACGAGTTCTGTGGAAGAACAGTTCGTCAGTTCGCGGATTTGAATAGGGAGAAACGGACGGACGAAATTCTCCGAGGAGAGTTCGCGAAATATTGAGAATCGTTGGATCTCGTGGAGTTGTAGGAATCCACAGTGCAGGCGGAAGAAGGTTCGAAGCTCGGAAGAGTAAGAGTCGTCGATTGGGATCACGAGGAGTGTGGATCCACCCATAGATCGTTTATCGGGCCATCGTGGGAAAGGAGCAGAAGATTTGGTCGTGGGAGTCGTGATAGTGCGAGAAGCGAAGTCCCGACGATTGCATGGATAGTGTGGGCCATAACCGGGTGACGTGGCAGGTGACGCGGGATATCGACATTTCGGCATCTCGGGCATCGGGAGTCAACGGGGAGATTATTTGGCCGCAGAAGTAGCGAAGTCGCGAGGAGCGATATTTTGGGTATCGGCACCTCGGCCTTCAAGAGTCGAGGTAGGAGTCGTTTGAACTCGCGAGTGGCGAAGACGCGAGGGAGCGAGATCGCGATTCGACATCTTGGCATCTCGTGCATCGGAGGTTGAAACCCCAAGCAATTGGTGTCGAAAGTCACGAAGACACGAAGGAGCGAAGTTCCGATAAAGGAAGGAACGAAGTTAGCGTCGACTGGCGCGTCGGGTCTCGGGGATTCGAGAGCCTAGTTGATCAATAGAGAACTCGCGAAGCGCAAAGTTCTGATCCTCCGAGTGCAGAAAAGGGGATCAAGGAAGAATCTGTGGGTAGACATTCCGATAAGGGAATAGAAGAATGTTTCGTTCTTCGGGCCGATAGAGAAAGGAAGGTCCTGTTGAAGCGATCGTGCTCCGAGGAGTGTGGTTGGCATCATATTTGTTGGGTTTGGATCACATATCCCATGTCCCTTGCTTTGCATATTGTGTGTTGTGTGAGTTGATTGTGTGTATGGTGTGAGTTTTAATTGGGTGTTTCACTTTCTAGCTACATGAATGACCTTTATAAAATTATTTTGTTAACTCTTTGTTGGATTGAAATAACTTTTACTTTATTGTGGGACACCTATTGTTGACAAAATTTGTCATAAATTATATAGTGTTGATGGATCCCTTCTAGGTCACTGAAGTTCTTTGTTCTTGTATACAACCTTTATAAAATTATTTTGTTAACTCTTTGTCAAATTGAAATAATAGTTACTTTATTGTGGGGCACCTATTGTTGACAAAATTTATCTTAAATTATATAGTTTTGTTGGATCCCTTCCAACTCACTAAAGTTAAGTGGTCCAACTCTCATTTTGAAGGTGAATTCAAGGTGGAAAGAATGTATGTCCAAAAATTTAATGTTAAAGGTTATTTGAGGGAAAATGCATCATGTTAAAAGCAATTTTGAGTAATAGTGACATTTTTGTAATGGTGTTTTTAGGTTTGTTTTGCATGTAAATTTTAAATTGATTAGAATAAATATATAAATTTATTGTTAATTATGAAGGTCTTATTAATCCTGTGTAACTCTTTTATTTTGTTGGTTTTGGGATATCTATAAAAAGCTTATGAATAAGAGAAAAAATAACTAGAAAAAATTAAAGTAGAGGAGAACACTTTCATATTTGTCAAAGAAGAGGACAAGAGCACAACCCCAAAGGACCTTTAGCCTTCTACCTTACTCTGAACACTAACATTTGTTATCTCACTCTTTGTATCAATTCATTGAAAGATCATGTAGCCCCACTCAAGTGCCTCTAAAGGTTCTACTAATTCACCTCATGAGAAGATTTCTTAAATGAAGATTTATTGTTTGTGACACTTAGTATCTATCTATTAAAATATATAATATAAAATTAAAATCAATCTAAGTACTAAAATGAAATTTAATCTACAAGTTAAAACAAATTATTTTAAATTATTATTAAAATTGAAACATTACTATAACCTCAAAATGTGATTCGCACAATGATTTTAAACCAAAAACAAAATGTTTTTTTACAAACTAAAATATAAAATCAAAATGTTTGTTTACAAACTAAAATAAAAATAGTTTGATGGTCCATGCAAGACATCAACTTCCAAAGTGAATGTTTGTTCATATTTTCTTCGGAATCATTCAATGTTATTTTCGACAATCCAAAAAAATAATTCTAAACTCAAGATAACTATGTTTGTGTATAATGGAAAGAATTTTGACAATAAGCAAGTGATGTGTAATTCTTTTTGTATTTTTCAATTAACAATGTAAAGCATAAAGCCACTTGCAAATAATAAATTTACTAGTAAGGAAAATGCCAATGTCAAGCTTATATGAATATTTGAGATATTTATGATCAAAGAAAATGTCAATGTCAAGCCTATATGAATATTTATGATCAAAGAAAATGTCAATGTCAAGCATATAATGAATATTTATCGACATCAAAGTAGGAGATCAAAGTAGGTAAGCAAGTAAAAAAAATAACATTTATTTTATAATGTGTGTTAGTATCTTTTGTATCTAAAGAGGTCTTTTGGTTTCTTACGAGCTCATTGGAAGTTTATAGAAATCTAGGTTAAATGTTGGGTTAATATTGAATTGATCGTTGATGGGCTTACCATTGGTGGCTTAAGGGACCATGGTATTGGGTAACCTAAGATATTAGCATGCGATTAAGCATATTTAAACGCTTGAAGAAATCCAATGTAAAATGCATTGAGCAATTTGTTCTTCGTCTGACTTGGCTAGGTTGACTAGGATGAATGAAGATATATCTTTGGAAGTCAGTTTCTCAACAAAGGGTTTCCATGGTAAAAATATCTCTTGTGCATTTTGTGAATCCTTTGTGATTCTTGATGTTACTCATCTTGCTATGCTCGATTTTAAATTTGTTGTCAAATCCTAATCACCTTGGATCGAAGGTGATAAGGAAAAGGTTTTTTTTATCTAATCTTCGTTTGAGTGGGAGTCTATGCATAATGAAAACTTGCTGAAAGAAAATGACAAGCACTACATGACTTGAAATGGAGAGTGAGCTTGAAGCATGTGGATTTCGCCTAGAATATGCATGGAGAAGCATGGATTTGTACCACTAAAATGCCTTGACCTGCTGAGATAAAGTAGAGATTTGAAGAATCTATCATATTTAAAGCTTGCATGTCTTAAGTTGGTGGCAAGAATGTCTTAAGTTGGTGGCTTGAGATTATTATTTGCAAGAATGAATCTCTTGATGGTCTACTATTGAAAGCCATGAAGAGAAAATCAGATTGGATCTATTGTATCATCATGGAGAGGGCCATGTGGAGGTCAACGAGCTCTCTTAGATCCATAAAATATAAAATATAGTGTTTATTTGTTGTCACCACCATGAAATATTTGGCTTGACGTTTATTGAATTGGAAGAAGACAACGTAGATTCTGGAGCTTCAAGAAGACAACGTAGATTTTGGAGCAACAATGTCTATAGGAAGAGTTTGTGGTAGGGTCTGGGGGCTATAAGATCTAGTGATGGTTTAACAAACTACATAAACAACCGTAGGATGTTGAGTGAGGTTGATTCACTTCAGTGGTGAGAGCAGAGGCCTAGCAGTGGAAAGCATGAGGAAAATCATTACAAGGATTGATGACGACACAATAGTAGCACACGAACGTAAAGTGGATAAAGAAGTAGTTGGTCCATGGAGTGTACACAGTGTAGATAACAAAACAAGTTGATGTTTCATAGCATCACATGCTTAGGCACACAATTGTAAGACACCTCATGGTATATTCCTTAGGAGTTGGCCTATTGGCCTACATAGGCCTAGGTGGTCAGTTTAGTCCCAGAGTGCATAGTGTAGACTTCATTTGTTCTAGAGAGCCAGGCAAGAAGGAGCTCAATGTAGATTACTCCTATTAAGATCACATCTCTAAAAGTGTATTGTCACTATTGTTTGTCGCTAAAGAATACTTTGGTATTGCTTTCCCTAGGAAATCATGTTGTTTCTTTCATTAGTTTGCAATTATCCTATCCTAATTTTCTACACATTCTTCTCTCATGGATTAGTGTAAGAAGAATATTCCACACATATGCTTCCTTTCATTTGGTATCTTGACTTTGTCATTGATGAGTTTACCATTGGTGGTGTACAAGCCTGTGGTATTTGATGTGATGAAGCCTGTTTAAAGGCTTGAAGAACTCCATTGTAAAACACTGGCTTCCCCAAGGACATAAATACTTATTTTTCTTGATTCAAATTGGATCATCATACAATTTGTCATCTATCTTGGTACTTTCTAGGTGGAAAAAATTGGAGGACTCGACTTGTAGGGCCATTTTAGTGGCAAGTCCTAGCTTGGACAATTGGCGTCTGAAACCTTCCAGATCCATTTCGAGGCATTAAACAACATTGTTTTAGGTTACAGTGTTTGAAACGCATGCACACACCCTTGTCGGTGTTCAACACTCGGAGACCTTTCCAATTGTGCAAAAATTGCCTCGATCAGAGCCCGTATGAAAAAGTTATTCCTCTCGCAAGTTGACCTACCTTGTTGACCACCATGGTATGAGTGGTTGCCACGTCAGCCCCCATTACTCACACATATGGTGCTAGTCATTTGTGGACTTTCCAGATGATTATAGAAGGTGCAAACCTTATCACTAATTGAGTGTTAAGGAAGTCAAAACCTTAACCCTAGACCACTATTGGGCTATATTAAATATTGGGCCTCTAGGAGGAGAAATAGTTTCATTCTTTAGCATTTTACTTGTTCCAAAGTTGAGAACAGAAACTAGGAATGGTATTTTGAGAGCATAATAGAGGAGGAAAAGTTTCTATAGCAGACATACAACCCACAGTGTCAAAGGAAACTCCACAGTGAATGCTTCTTTCTTTGTATCTACATTTCCATAATTGAAGAAAAGAGAGCAGAGCATAGGCCTCACCTTCTAGCTGGGTTTTCTCACTTATTGGGTTTCCTATGATATATATTGTGTTCATTTGTGTGTGGATAGTGTGTTATTTTGTTCATTTCTTTCATGTTTGTAATTCAATTATTTCATAAATTCAAGCAAAGTGAGTAATTAACTAATCTAGGATCTAAGGAAACAAATTGTAAAATCTAAGATTTCAAAATAATTTAAGATTTGTCTAGTGAAATACCCATAACAATTTATAGATTAAGTGTTTATTGTGCCTATCTAATTACACTATTTCTCTCTCTTAGTTTTAAGATTAGGTTAAAAATATTTATGTTATATAGTTAAGAATTTATATATTTTTAAAAACATTTACAAATTATTTTGATAATAAAAAAATCAAAATTTATAATTAAATCATTTTACTTTTTTAAATAAATCCTAATATAATTCGTAGTAATTTAATTTCAACTCATTACCCAGTATTAAGTGATTTTTTGAAATAAAAATTATAATTTAATTTCAACTCATTACTTAGTATTAAGTGATTTTTTGAAATACAACCACATTCAAAATCATTGTATGAATTGTAGTGAGAATGAATCATATAAAGATATTTGGTAGTCCCAATAAAAGGAAACAAATGTTGAATTTGCGATTCAAAAGTAGTTAAAACCCAATCCGGGAATGGAATTAAGATAAAGTTGGGCTCTCATATCCTTCGAAAATCCTAAGTTTGTTCTTTGAACCTGTTAGTGCCAATTCTTGCAAGGTGGTGTTTCTCTCCAATTTCAGGCCCTTGGTGTAAATACGTAGAAATGGGGTTTAAAAACCCATCAAATGTGTTTTATTCAAAGGCCATAGTCATGAGCGTCGAGCGTAGCACACAGAAGAATTCCATTTTGGGCTTAAAATCAAGCGAGCAGGCATTTTGTTTTCAACGACGAGGATCCACAGATGGAGCAAATCGACGGTCATTGGGTAAGCTTGAGTCGCGAAATAATTAGCCGTTTCATGATTTCGGCTACCGAGACTTCAAAAGACATGGGGTCTCTCTCTTCCACTGCATCGAGAATCACTGAAACCCGAAACACAAAATGTAAAAGCCCCCCAGGAGCCGTTTCGACATTCCAGCTATTGGGACTTTGAAAGACAAGGGGTTGCTCCTCCACCGCATCGGGAATTGCCGAAACCTGAAACGTGAAATGTAAAATCCCCCCAGGAGTTGTTTCGACATTCTAGCTACCGGGACATTGAAAGACAAGGGGTTGCTCCTCCATTGCATCAGGAATCGTCGAAACCCAAAATGCGAAAAGCCATTTTTGAAGATAGGCACAGGTTCATGACCTGTGGACACTTGGGGTAATAGAAAGAGTTGGTTAAAGGGACGAAGCACCGGGTTTAGCTGCAGGAAGCAATTAATGAAAATTGAAGCAGGTAGCTGAAACCTCAGCTCAAGCCATGAATGTAAGGCATGGAGGTTCTGGCAGGCAGTCTGCCCAAGATCGTCCTATGTGCAGGTTTTCCTAAAAGAGCCATGTCGATCTGATGTCCTCGTCTAACCAGAGGAGCCCACACATGCTAAATTGGACTTTAATGTCTCATCTACCCTCCTGCTACCAAGGGGGGTGAATTGCTCTGAGTATATATACTCAGTTTTTGTATTTTTGTAAGGATGGATGGTAGAGAAAAGCTCTCGACTGTAAAGCTTTAACGAGGTTTCTGGTTCCCTGGTTATAGATTGATATCTGAGACTTCTTATTTAATGGAATCCAACATCTTCTTATCCTTTTTTTCTCTGAATATTAAGAGCCCGGGCATGGATGATCCACTCAGGTGTTGTAATGACTATATAATGTATGTTTGATTATATTAGTTTTGCAACATCTTAATTTTCTTGAAGTTTCTCAGATCTGAGAGGGTCTCATATTTGTGACTTTTCCCCCTTTTTAAAGGCTGCTGGAAGACTGGATGTCCAGAGAAGAATTTACTTCCTTTGTCTTTCCCTCCACTTACTCACTACTATGCAAAATTACTGGCTTAGATTAGATCAAGACCCCACCTATCTTTGTTGTTCTAGCCCATTTTTCTGAGTTAGAACGATATTGTTCTGAGTTTACTTCCATTCATCACCCTTTATTAACAAATCGCGACATTTAAACTGATGGGTCTCAGGCTTACTCCTACTGCAATCCAGGAGTGACTCCTGATACCAACATTCTTGGCGTCGTTGCCAGGGATGAAGTTGAAAATATTCCCTGGGATTGAACGACATTGAGCCTCTGATTCTGAAGGTGCATCAAGCATCAGAGCCCTACGAGATCGCTACTATGCACCTGGCAAATCCATTGTGACAAATCCACTCTGGTGAACCTGCTATTTTAGTTGTGGCTTCCAGAGGTAGACACACGCGGTCCCATCCACAACTGCCTCTAGCTACACCTAGAGCTGATCCAGAGGTGATTATTAGAAAAGGAAAGGCCTCTAAAGGAGAAACTTGCACCGCTAAACTAAGTAACTTGCCATCTCCGTATGTAGGAACTACATTTTCTTCTTCTCAGCTTCCTAGCAGACCTTGTTATGAAGTTTCCCATTTTCTAAATTTCGAAAGTGTTCCTGCCAAGTTTTCCCCTCTTGATCTGGGATTGGAGGGAGAAATCCTTGTCACTCCCCTCTCCCCTGAAGCTGTACCTTGGCGTAGACCCAAGACCAAAGAAGATTTCCCCACTCCCAGCTTTACCACCCCTCCTCTTATTATTGTTGCTGACACTGCACAGAGAGAAGCATCTGCTGACTCAAGCCCCTTAGCCTTCTCTTTGAATCCCCCATTGTTCCCCCTTCCACCTGCAAGCTCATTTCCAGTATCCCCTATTCAAGCTTCTCCTCCTCCGAGTTCTCCTCCACCTAATATTCCTATGGCAGGAGCAAATCCCCCCATGACCAGGATGGAGGCTATAATAGCTGCTAGGTATGCTCCCCTTGTGTTACCTCAACCTCTCAATGCCCTTCCAACAGACGGATACCTTATGCAGTTGCCCAAGTTTATAGGCAAAGGGGACATAGCTGCAGAATAACACCTTGAAGCCTTTTACAGTTTTACAGATGATCATGTTATCATACATGCAGACGTATGGATGAGGAACTTCATCCATAGCCTTGAAGGCAAGGCTAGAAAGTAGTTTAGGGACCTACCTCCTGGATCTATCGATGGGATTGAGGCTTTGGATAATGCCTTTTGAGACAATGGGGAGACAAAAAGGACTTCATGTATTACATGACAAAGTTTGGGTCTTTGAAGAGAAAGGAAGGAGACTCTGTCTTTGACTTCTCCAAGTGATTCAATAAAATGTACAATAAGATCCCCGCTGAGATAAATCCCTCAGAAGCCTTTGCTAAAATCACCTATGCTAGTGCTTTTGATCTTGATTTCTGCCTCCTTTTAAGGGAAAGGAGAGCAACTACTCTAGCTCACATGCAGGATGCAGTCATGGAAGTAGAATCTAACATATTGGTTGTTGACCAGCTCAGGAATAACGCTGATAGAGACATATCCAAGAAGAGACCTGAAGAATCCCCATCCAATTCCTCTCCCCTTCCCCTTCAGATGGACGAGGTAACTAAAGTGATAAAATCGCTTTCGGCTAGAATGGAAAGGTGGGAGTTAGAAGGGAAGCCCATGTACAAAAATCCCCAAAATATTGATAACGGAGGCTTCAGGAGGCCTAGTAACAATGTGCCACAGTCTTTTACAAGGGAACAAAGGAGCAAAGATAGAGATGATTAGAGGATTCAAACCCCTCTCCAAAATAACCTAGTTGCTCATGAGGAAGGAGAGGAGATAGATGAGCTCGACCCTGAAATTCACTGTATCAAAGACACTTCCCCTTTTCCCCATTTGACTCAATCTGCATATGAAGGATCCCTTGTAAACATTCAAATCAATGAGTGGAGTAAAGAGGAAAAGGACAACAACACTCCTAACAGATATCATCTCAGGTCAAAGAAGAAACAAGGGAATTTTGATAGCCATGATCAACCCCTCATAGCAGAAAGGCCTGCTAAACCTGCAACAATCACTACTAAAGAAAAGAAAACTCAGAATCCTTCACCAACAGCCAAAGAACCTGTCTCTGAGGTAAGGGAAGCTCCTAAGCCTATTTCTTCCTTTAGTTTTGAGCACGAAATTCAAAAGATCAAAATTCTCGTACCCCTCTCAGAACTAGTTAAAAATGAAGATTTCAAAAGGTCCCTCTCCAAACTACTACAGTCTGAGTCCCCCCGGCCTTTCATAAACTCAGTAAATCTTCAAGATGAAAATCCAACAGTCGTCCTAGGTCCCATGGTAGAAGATAGAGATGATTCATCTCCTCCCTTCTACACATCCCTAAACATACATGATAAGGTGCTGCATAATTGCCTCATGGATTCAGGAGCTTCCCACAACCTTATGCCCAAAATAGTCATGGAGGAATTGGGACTGGA
>SNQJ01S0024658.1:40388-85851 GCA_010110895.2 Picea sitchensis | reverse complement strand
ATATATATATATATATATATAAAGCAATGAGGAATATGTGTTTTTAAGTAGTATGTGGTTTCTTTGGTAATTAACGAAATTTAATTAAAAATTAAAACATGAATAGAGCTAAACCAAATTTTAATATATTGGAAGCAAACGTTGATAAGTATTTAAAAACAAGTATGATAATTCAATAAACTACTAACAAAATCTAATTAAAAATTTAAAAAATCAAATAAAATATGTAATTAAAAATTAAAACATGAATAAATCTAAACCAAATTTTAATGTATTGGAAGTCTACATGTTTGAAAACAAGTATAATAATTCAATAAACTACTAACAAATTTTAATTAAAAATTAAAAAAATCAAATAATATATAAATATGAATGAATTAAAGTTAAAATTTAATAAAATTAGCATGATGAAGAATTAAAAACAATCATGTCAATTTAGTAAGTCATATTTATATTTAAGGAAATAAATGTTAATTAAATATGAAAAACTTGTTATCATTTTTTTTTTAAAATTACAAAAAATTATATATATAATTTTATTTCTTTGTATATAAAAACAAAACAAAATATTTTGCTTAACTTTTTTAAGTTCATGTTATATCTTTTCATATTAATATATTAAATGCATAAATTACACATATGCATAAAAAAACACTCAATCAATCATAACCAAATGTAAGGAAACAAATGTTAATTGAATATAATTCTAATAATTGTAAAGAAAAGTTATTATCTTTCTTTTAAAAAATAAAAAAAAATTATAAAGAAAAGTTATTATCCTTCTTGTAAAAAAATTATATATATATATATATAATTTTATTTTTTTATTTAAAATAAAATATTTTGTTGAATTTTTTAACTTCATGATATAGCTTTCATATCAGTGCTCATGTATAAAAAATGGTTTCAAAATCAATCCCTCTTATATATATATATATATATATATATATATATATATATATATATATATATATAATTATAAATAAATTCAAATTAAATAAAATAATTCCATAATATCATTTTGATGAGACATTGTTATTCCATCATATTGAACAAGTCATAGTATGAATCAAAGTAAGCTCCAATATTTGAAAATTCTCCCTCCATAATTCTCCCCATGAGTTCATCTCCTCCACAAATAAAAATTTAACACTCACATCCATAAAAGTGTCATTCCATGATATTTTTTTAATAAGAAAACTTCTTTATCATGATTGGACAGACTTCTTCCTGTATCAAAGCAACCTCTTCAAAAACTTTTTAAAACTCCCCATTCCTTACTTCTCAGAAGTTGTTACCCTCCAATAAAACTTGGCAATCACATCATTGTCATCTAAAACATGTCATTAGTTGATATGAACAAAATATCTATCCTCTCTTGTGACATTCAAGACTTTGATTTCTTCAATTCAAATCATGTGATTTAAAGTTCTCCACAAACATTTAAAGCTTTGAACTCTTCAAATCAAATTATCAAATTATGGAGTAGCCAATAAAAATTGTTAAACACGTATTAATGATTGAGATGAATAAAAACATTGGTCTTCTCTCTAACTCTTAACACTTAGAAACTTTGATTTCTTCAAATTTCAATTGGTTTTGATTTATTTCATAATAAAAATAATATATAGAGTTAAATATATATTTCATTCTCATATTTGTCTTTTTTCTATGTTTTTTTTCTTTTTCTTTTTAATATAAAAAGAAAGAGTGTATTCATCTTATCGTATGTTTTTATTCTCATTTTCTTAAGACTAGGATGGAGATTGAAACTGCACATTTCACGTTGTATACATTTGTGTTGGATTTTTATGAAAAAGAAAAAGATATAACTAAATTTCCACATGGAAAAAATCCACATACTAGAGATAGGTAATGAAAGTGATGGGATAGTGGGACAATGATCGTATGTGTAGGGGGTTGTTGATGACTTGGGAGAGATTATGGAGATTAGGTGGAGGGGGTGAGGGGTTATGGGGTGAGAAGCCCCCACAAATGTGTTGGGTATATGTTATATTTTTGCATGTGTGTGTGTGTGTGTGGGGGCAGCGTGGGAGTTTTACGACAAGCGTGTCTGTGATCTCTCTAGTAAGTGCTCTTTGTGTGGCGGGCATTTCCTAGAGCTGAGTGGCCCCCCACAGTTAACATCTGACTTTAACTGACTGATGGCAAGGGAGTCAAAGGGATTCAGTATACGAAGTGTCCACAAGCCGATTTTACTATTTTTAGCCAATTTTTCTATTTTTAGCGGTTTTCTAAATTAATCCGGATTAATGGATTAATTTGGCTTATCTAGAAAATACCTAAAACATTGTATATATTGGCATGGTGAACTAGTGAAATTAGGAATAATGAATATAAGAAAGGTTTTCCCCTGTTGAGGGTTTACGATATAAATCAAAATTAATACTTGATGTGTATAAGCCATTGATTAAAATTATGTTTTCTTAAGAATCTATATACATTGCTGTACTTCACAGGTTTAAAAATTACATATTGTATCGAGCTTCGTTTTGGCTTGAGGAGGATTCCTTTATTCTTGAGGTTTAGCTTTCGGTCTTGATAGATCAAGTTTAACTTGGTTCTGTGATAAACTTGGATTTAGTGGGATCTTTTGCAATGGATATTAAGTATAGAAAAGAGGAATGGAGAACTCATCTAGAATCGAGATAAAGAAGTTCAATGGTAGAAACTTTGAGCTATGGAAGCTCAAGATGGAGACCTTCTTGTAGATAAAGAACAATGGATCGTTGTGGATCTGGTACACAGCATACCGGTACATCGTCTACTAGCACACAAACTACTAGTACACAACCTACTAGTACACAAAATACTAGTACACCACCTATTGGCATGTCGAAAGAAGATCGGGAGAGAAGTTGGACCAAAAACTTTGAGTACTATTTGACTACAGCGGTCAGTGTTTGATGAATGTCACCAGAGAGAATGCCAACCAAGGAACTATGGGATAGGATTGGAAATTTGTATCAATGTAAAAGTCACAGTGGCTCAAGTTGTTTCTTGAAAGAAGTTGTATCAACTTAGGATGAAGATGGAGATTACAGCTTGATAGAACATCTAAATGCCTTTACGATACTCACGGTAAGTCAACTTGTCTCTAGTAATATTATGATTGCAGAAGAAGATAGTATTGCTGTATGTTCTTTGCTAGACTCTTAGGATAATATAGTTGTAGCAATAAGTAGTACCCACTCCAATCTACATTAGAGAGTATGGGATGTAGATTGCATCCTTATTATCACACAGAAGAGATGAGGAAAAAGCATGGTCATAGCATAGATGCGTTATTTTTAAGAGGTCATACCCAAGACATGAACCTTGGTAAGACTTCGGGATGGAGACCTAAATCTACAGATAGATCTAAGTCTGAGGAAAATATTTGAGTAAATTTTGGAAGTGTGGTAAAGCAGGGGATTATAAGAAATATTGCAAATCCCTTTGGTTTTTCAACCAAAGGGATCTGATAGTACCCCTTCCATAGAGTCGAAAACCTCCACTAAAGAATGAGGTGATGTTTACACAGCATCCTCTGAGGTACATCACCAGGAGATGCACTTGATGTATGGTTATCGACTTCGGTGTATCATACCATATGACTCATCAGGGACAGGATGGGGATCATGGGGCAATGAAAGGATTGAGTTTTTGCTAAAAATATGGAAGGATTAGAAACTCTCCACAGGGGTTCTACACATTACAAAACTAGTTAGGAGCCTATGCTCATAAAGCAAGTTGGATGATGCAAGAGTGAATCACTATATTTGGAAAGAATACTTGCAAGATGATACCCGAAAAGAAATATAAATTGTTGATGAGGAGTTAGGGGCCTTGGAACTCATGTACAAGTTATTTGGGAAGCACCCATACTAATGGGTGCTAGTTCTATAGTCAAGAGAGAGAGATGAAGGAGAAAAGAAAAAATATTGTCCCTGAAAAGAATACCATGTTGTGGCATCAAGGCTGAGACATATTGGAGAGAAAAGGGCCTTTGAACACTACAGTAAAGGTATGGTTAAGAGTATGTCTAATTGCACTATGGTTTGATTTATGTGAACATTACATATACGGTAAACAAAATCGAGTAGAATGTTATCTTAATTGCTACACAAAAGAGCAAAGGGATCTTAGAGTTGATACAGTGATGTGTTTGGACTGTTCCTATTCCATCTAAATTAAATATGTGTATTATGTTTCATTCCATAGATGACTTCTCAAAGACACATGGATTTATTTTCTTAGAAATAAATGCGAGAAGTTATTTGATAAGTTTAAAGAGTTTAAGACTCTGGTAGAAAATCAGAATGAGAAAGAAAATAAAAGGTGAGAGCAGTGAATGTGTTTGGAGAATTAGAGTAGATTGAAGGAATTTTATGAAGTGTGGTATATGAAATGGGAGACCCCTACTCCCATACGCCTCCTCTCAACATAATGGAGTTGCTTGGAAAGGATGAACACATGACACTGATGGAAAAAAGAAAAGAGCATTCTCACTAGTGCCAGGTTAGGACATGAATTACAGGTAGGCTGATGGGTACAGCATGTTACCTGGTCAGTTGATCACCTTCATCAACGTTGGACCATAAAACTCCACATGAGGTATGAAATGAAAAGAAACCCTCTCCTCAACATATTAAAATTATTCTGGTGCATGTTTCTATTCAAGGCATAGAATAATTCAGACGAAAAGGCCTAAAAAGTGGCCTCTGATATAAGAATGACATTAAAAATTATATCTAGAACTAATGAAAGAGCCATTTATCTGATTTGAGATGTTTTGAGAGAGGTAAAAGATGTGTCAAATAGGAATTCCTACCAGCATATTATAGACACGAGAAAATAGAGCTTGGAGTTGGATGGTACAAAATATGAATCATCTGAAAGAAGAAGGAAGCGTGACCAGGAAGAAGAACCCCTCATACTAATATTTAGAGGATCAGTGAGATAAGAAGGAAAACGGAAAGGTATAGTCCACTTGATTTACGTTCCAATTTTTCTTTATCTAATACTTACAGTAGTAGTCTGAAGCTGTCAGGGAAGTAGTGAATTCATAGTATAGTAAACTTTGGAAGAAGACCATGGTTGGAAAAGAAATGGATGCCTTGGATAAAAGAATAGAGGCATGGGATATAGTTGTGAGTTTCCATTTGGAAGAAAATTTGTTGGTAGCAAATGGTTTGTTTTAGAGAAGAAGTTTCATCTGTGAAGGAAAAGTGGAGAAAATACAAAGCTTCGGTTAGTAGAAAAAAGGTTATTCCAAGTAAATTGACTTTGGTGAGATTTTCTCATTTGCTAAGTTAACTATTATATTTCTTTTATCTATTGTTGTTGCTTTTGATCGCGAAGTGGAACAAATGAATGTGAAGAAAACCTTATTCCCACCTACATGAGAGTTTGGAAGAAGAAATCTACATGAAGGCGGCCAGAGGAAACTACCGTAGTGAGGGAAATAAAGAGCTAGTCTACAAGCTAAAGAACTCACTATAGAATTAAGAAGAAATCACCTAGGATGTGGTACAAAGTTTGATACATACATCCTTAAATTGGGATTTGTAAGAAGCCGGATGATCACTGTTATATTCCAAGAACGTTGGTAATCCTTCATTTATGTAGTGTTGTATATTTGATGACATGTTGGTAGGAAATAACATGGATGTTATCAAGGATGTTGTTGGTAGGAAATAACATGGATGTTATCAAGGAGGTTAAGTCACAGTTATCCTCCAAATTTGACATGAAGGATCTCGATGTTGCTAACTTCATTCTGGGAATGGAGATTAAAAGAGATCATGAAAACATGAAACTTTGGTTGAATCAGAGAAAATATGTTGAGACGATATTGCAGAGGTTTAATATGCATGGAAGTAAACCGGTCAAGGTTCCTATTCCTATAGGTGTAAAGTTATCTGCAGATCAGTGTCCCAAGACACAGGAAGAAGAATAGGACATGTTCCATGTTCCATATGTTAGTGCAGTTGGCAGTTTGATGTATGCAATGGTCTGTACTAGACCATATATTGCACATGCAGTGGGAGTTTTTAGTAGGTATATGTCAAAACCTGGGAAGGAGCATTGGACAACAGTAAAGAGGGTCTTCAGGTATTTGCGTGGCACTACCAATTATGGATTGTGCTACCAAGGAAGACCAGAACTGGATAGAGTGGTGGACATACATGGCTTTGTTGATGCAGACTGGGCTGGAGATCTAGATCACAAAAGATCTACAAGTGGGTATGTGTTTAACCTATTTGGAGGAGAAATCAGTTGGATGAGCAAAAGACAGGTTGTAGTGGCACTCTCAACTATAGAAGTTGAATACATGGCAACCACTCATGCAAGAAAGGAAGCAGTATGGTTACAAAGATTGTGTTCAAGTATTGGGTTGGTACAACAAGCAGTGAGATTAGATTGTGATAGTCAAAGTGCAATCTTGTTGGCAAAGAACCCGTCTTATCATTCGAAGACAAAGCATATTCATGTTCAGTATCACTTTGTGAGAGACATGGTTGAGGAAAAGAAGGTGTTGCTGGAAAAGGTTGACACTTTGAAGAATGTTGCAGATTTATTGACAAAATTTGTGAGCACGAAAAAGTTCTCCTGGTGTAGAGTAACAATGGGAATTGTTTCCCTGGATTGTTCACTATATAACTCTGTGGACCTCTGGATGGAAAGAAAGCAAAAAGTGGGAGAATGTTGGGTATATGTTATATTCTTTGCATGTGTGTGTGTGGACGCGTCAGGTTCGACAACTGCATCTGACGATCCCTCTAGTAGTGATCTTTGTGTCGTGTGCATCGGGTGCTTCCTAGGGGGGTCCCAGGGGGTGGTAGGTATGCCCCCCCCTTGGTTACACACAATGTTTGGCACCAAGCGGTAGCCCGAGACCGACGGGTTTCGGGGCAGTGCCCCAATTTTTTTTTTGGGTGGTTTTTGCTATTTTTAGCGGTTTTCTAAATTAATCCTAAATTAAGGGATTAGGGTTTTGGTATTTACGGAATACCTAAAAACATTGTATACATTGTATGGTGAATGGTGAAATTTGAGATAATGAATATAAGAAAGGTTTTCCCCAGTTGAGGTTTTCCGGTATAAATCTCTGTGTACAATGTGTATGAGCCATTGATTAAATTATGTTTTTCTTAAGAATCTATATGCATTGCTTTACTTCACAGGTTTAAAACTTACATGAAAAGGGTGGGGAGGAACCTCCTGAACATGGCTTGCGATGAGAAGGGAGATGAAGTAGGTTGGGTTAAGCTTTAGAGGAGGCTCATTTTCGTGGGAAGGGGGACATGTGGGGTGAACAAGGTGACCCCCATGACAAACCTATATACAAGATTTTGCAAGAATTGGTTAATGCCTCTTGTGGTGGAGTTGAAGAACTCTAATGGTTTATGGAGAAGATATAACTAATAGTATAGGGGAAGAAAAATGACAAGGAGATAGAGAGAAACCCTCCTCATCAAAAAATCAAACATTTATTAGATAAATAAAAATTATCATTAATTGTTAAAGGGGAGAGACTTGTGAGATGTCAAATAGATGTCAAAGAAGATGAAGATAATACATATGCACTTTGTAAAATGACCATCATTATGCCCTTGTGTATGTTAATGTTGTACATCTCAATGAAGGATAAAATACCAAGTCATAATGGCATAGAAAGTTACACTTTGTGAAAAGTGAACAAGCTACAACCACTATATAATTCCAATACATATGCAACTAAACTTGATTATGCTCATTTTACATGATGCATAGATGCTATCCACGAGGGTTGAATTTAATTTCACTATACCATGTATAACTCAACCCAAATCACTCAAGTTTGAATCCACGTGGGTTGAGTTTACGACCTTTTAAACTCTTAATGTTTATTTAGTCACCTTAGATGAAGAGGTAAGTGCCCAATTCAAACGACTTACCATATTTTTACTATGGTCCAAAAAAAAATCAAATGACTTTAAAATTATAATCAGTAAAATATTGTTTTTCATTTGTAAATTTATACTTCTCCTCCAAACTTTGTACTTTCCTAACATGTTAGCCAATGACTTTTAAATTATTTTATTTGTAAATTTAAACTTCTCCACTTTGTTAGAAAATTAACTCCAAACTTTATACTTTCCTAACATGTTAGCCAATTAGTTCAATATATATGATAGTTTCTAATATGTATAAGTTGGTGAATTAGAGTCAAAGTTACACAAAATAATAATTATTGGAATCATATCACTTTATATGACGGATGCACCAGACCATCTAAGATGTGAAGTAGATCTAACACATCTTGAGATTAACCTGTTGTGTGTTGGTAAATGCAATTAATTGAGATTTGATTCAATTTTCAATGTAAATTGTATTATAAACAAGGGGAGTTGTAGAACAACAAGTCCCTGGCAAGAGCAAGGGAGGGAGGCTGCCAAGAGCCAGGGAAGGAGGCGTGATAGCTGAATTTTAGCTCATGTCATATCATAATATATCTTAATGAAATCAATTTGTAAGTTTTCTTAGTTTTCTCATGGGTCATAAATTAGCGTACTTGTTTCCTGAAATCATTGCATTAATTCAAATCGGTTGGTAATTTTATAGTGCTACACAATTAGAATTAGTGAATGCCATATCTACAACCATATTTGATAAAAAACAACTAGATCAACAATAGACATTTTTAGGACGACACACCCAATGTTGAGGGATGCACAAGGCAGAGTGTGTTAGCCAGTTCTATTATAATTATAATGTTTGTTTAAAAGGGGGTAGTTGCTTGAACCCAAAGAAAAATGAAATAATCACATTGAAAAGAAGCTCAAGTTAAAAAAATTAAGACTTAAAATATCAAAATGAAATTATAGACATTTAATCTCATTAATGTTATTAACAAAATTTAACCTTTAAGATTAATAGTACGTGTCAACAAACAATACAAAAAAAGTGACACATGCAAATCTACGGGGATACGCAAAATCCTTGATTAGGGACTTGTTGATCAGATCCCTCTGCTTTGTTGGGAAAAGGCCCGAGCATGGAGCCACAAGGATCCAAGGCGAAGGAACACATAACAATCAGAAGGGCAAAAGAAAACGACGAGAGTCTGTGGACATCAGAGATTATGGTGGCATCGAAAGCCCTTCAAACTGCTCGGATGGTGTCAAAGGAATACTGTATTGTAAATAAACAAGGAAAAGGTAATCATTTAATCCTGGTGATTACAGAAGAAATCAAAACAATGTGCACACGATCCCTATCTCTCTATCTATATTAATATGACCACTGAGAAAGAATTATATTGTTTCTGCACTTGTAAACAAGACTCAGACTGCATTATATCTATGCATGTATCTATATAACTGTGAATAAAATAGCATTATAGCTAGACAACATCTGGACAAGCTTGATTTAGTTTCTCAGACCGCATTATATCTATGCATGTATCTATATAACTTTGAATAAAATAACATTATAGCTAGATGACATTTGGACAAGCTTGATTTAGTTTGGACTTGCAAGATAAAGATATTGCTGACCTTCATAATATGGCGGCCTCCTAGCTGAAGAATTAGAATATCTTTCATCTTCCATCAACGAGGGTTGAAAGCAAGATGGTCTGTGTAGTACTTTCTATCCAAATTGGAGAATTCATTGAATAGTATGCACGTCCATCCTTTGGGAATTGCATATCCTTTACATAGTAATAACACCATGGATTCTACTGTTAGAATTAGCTATGACAAAATGTTGCAATATTTTGAGTTGGAGAGTAACAACGTTCCATACCTTCCATTTGTACATCCTCGGTAGTTTTCCTCAAGAGTATGCTTTTATTGCTCCCGTTGCCTAATCTCAATGCCTCTTTGATAACCTGAAAAATATTAGAATCAGGTTTTTCATATTCTCTCATTAAGGTTAAACAATATAAAAACAGAAAAGAATATTATTGTTTCCAGTTTATAATTAGTTTACTCATGTTATAGTCTCCCTTGTACTTACAATTTTGCTAAACGCCATTGATTTATCATCATCCCATGATAGACTCTCGTTGATTTCTTTCGCCCTTTTGATTGTTATGTGTTCCTCTTGAATCATGCCAATGGACATAAGAGATTATGGTGGCATCGAAAGTCCTTCAAACTGGTCGGATGGTGTCAAAGGAATATTGTTTTAAATGGGAACATACGAACCCTGAGTTCTTGAATGATATGTGGATTTTGAGATAAATGCATAACTACCAAAGCCATAGTCTCTAGTGTAGTATGAAAGGTAGCGGTCATCAATCCCAAAATGAGTTCTGGTAACTCATATATTCCAAATTCTAATTCTAATTTCTCAGATTTTTATATGTTCCAAATTCTAATTCTAATTTCTCAGATTTTTATGGCGACAAATCCATGACATAAATCCTTCATGCTAGTCACCTTGTCAGTTGCATAAGAATGGAGAGCTCATAGCCACCTGTGTATACAAAGAGAGATCATAACTTCAAGACTGGTTGATGTGTAGATGGAATGGGGTTGGAACTGTTGTTGCATGGGACTCTTCCTCAATGGCTGGACACGAATTTTGCATGGTGTTGGACACGTAACAATGCATGGTGTTGTACATGGAATACACAAAACAAAGGATGTATATGATAATGCATATATACGATAAACATAAACATATCCTAAGCTCACAAACATTTAATGTTATGGATTAATGTTAACATGAAGTCTAGCATTAATCTAGTTCATCATAATGCTATGTAAATATATCATCCCTTCCCTAAGTTTAATTGTCCCTGGCCTCGATATGAGGCCAAATAAGACCTCAAATCTTGTCATTGGTTAAAAAAGGCATTGTAACTATTTAATAGGTTAACTAAAAGTATCATATGGAATATGAAGTCAATAGGGGTTAAAACTTTGGGTTAAATGTTTTGATTTGCATGCAGGACTAATAAAAAACCCCAAGCCGGTTACAATAGTCCTTGCTTCCTTTAGGCAGGGACTAATAATTCAACTCAACTCACTTGATTCTGAATTGATGTATTGGGTTTAGCTCGAGTCAAAATTTTGGACGGTATTTCATTTTATTTTTTAAGTTCATATAAATTTATTATTAATAAAGTTAAAATAAAATAAGTAAAAAATAAAATATTGTTAATGTAAATGGTGGCTTATTTTAAAGAAATGAATGAGAATTTTAATTAGTAAAAAAAATAATGTTAATTTTATGAAATTATATAGTAAAGTTTTTAAAATCTAGATCTTTAATAGAAGCATGGCTTAGAGAACGACTAAATACAACATAAAAGATGATTGACTTAATTGACAAATCAAATTAGGAGCCTCAATTCCTATCTATAAAGTTAGAAAAAGATGGTAAGTGTTGCTAACCCATAGTGTACATGCCCACTACTGCTACTGCTAAGTGTTCTCCTTTTCCGTAGTATCTTGATCAATCAGGATGGGGTTGGAGGAGTACCTTCAAACTCTTGAGCAAGTTCTATTTTTTCAACTGGGTTGGGATTGACATCATCTGGGTTTGTCACAATGATATTAATGTTATAAACTATTGTGATAGATTGCTTCAAACTTTTTATCCATTAAATCTAGTTTGTGGAGAATTGCTCATTGTTGTTGACCCCTCTCTTCAACAACCTATGCTATGAAAGATTGGTTCGACCAGGAAAGCTATATCCACTTGAAAATATTGGTGTCTCTCTAGAGTGAGAGAATCTGATATGGATTATGCTGAGAACAAAATGAGATACAAAGAAAAATATAGTAGAAACAAAAAAATAATGTGAAACCCAACTTCTATTAATGAATAAAATAACATAACACTATAGAACACAAACTGGCTAGAATGGGGTAGCTTATCTTTGAAGAGAAAGAGATGTTGTCTACGCTTCATTCGTAACAAGATTTCCATCACACTCCATTGTATCCTTAAAGGAACTCCTTCACCTCGATTATATATGAGGGAGTGAGAGGAGAATAATTCCCATGATGCATGTACGATAAATTGGTTCAAGTTTACAAAATTCCATAGGCATGTAAAACACTAGGAATTCTTGGGAGGTCACTCATCCTACTAGTATTGTAGCCAAAGAGCATTTAACTACTGAGTTCTAATGAGATCTGGTGCATTCATGTTCTATGAATTACATTACATTACAAATGGAGATGAAATTACATTACATTCCCCATCAAAAGGGTGAAATATCATGGTTTATCAAAACCATAGGCTCAGAAACGTTGATTCAATGGAGAAGGTGGATGGCCACCAAGATCCACCTAGATCAATCCCCCCCCTAAGGAAGAAATTGTCCCCATTGCATCAAGTTCCATTGAGAGATAGGGAAACATTTGTTGAATATAAACTTTGGTGAGCCACTTGCCTTAATGAAGTAGTTGTCCTACTTGTACTTGGCCCGTTGAAGGATGTCATGAACTTGTTGGTGGAGGTTTTGGATCCATTCAACAAATTTGGCTGCATGACCTGCCTTGGTTTGAGTGTGGGATGACTTTGTCCATGAAGATGCAATAAGAAGATTTATATCAATGGAGGCTAATTGTTGGAACCAAAAGCACACTTAAAAAGGTATGTGGCCAATAGAGCTATGATGAACATATGGAAGACTCTCATTCTATGGAAGGGAGAATCTATAGATTGGACCAATGGTTAAGGGAAAACTAGACACTAATTCAATGGAATGCGAGATGTGGTAGTGTAGAGGAACCCCTATAAGTGAAGCATAAATATCTTCATGATCCTCTCCAATATTTTGGACCTATTTCTGCAAGATAAAAAGGTCTTGGGTCGAAGCTATAGTATTCGCAATGAGATTTTGTTCACCTTTTGACTGGATTATGAACATGGAAAACTTTGTAGTTCGATATATTCTTTGTGGCACTATTTTGTCAAGATCAATGAAGTGATAGTAATCAAATCTACCTCTGGTACCTTGCATAGCTGACCTCCCAGAGTAACAATGAAACTGCGGAGCCAAGACTCATACATAACATGACATTTCCACTTATATGGTTGTCTTAAAAGAACATCACAAACTTCAAGTGGGACAACATCACATAATACCTAATCCTTGAAGGGATTGATGTCATAGGACAAATGACATTGTTGGCTAACGCATATGTCTCGTTCCCAACTCAACCATCTGATTGTGTATGGTTGGGGGTGTGGCATCGTTGGTGGCTTCAATCTCTTGACAACCTCGAATGAGATCAGTTTATTATGACTCCTGTTATCAACAATGAAAATAAGTGGGGTCCCCTTTACCCACATCTGCGAGTGGAAGAGTCACTCCCCCTCCTCGGGCTCCTCCAGATATTCTAGTTGTATTGTTGTGGCCACGATGGTAGTAGTGGGTTCTATATCGATGATCCATTTCCATTTATTGTGCTATGAATTATATTGAGAGTCAAGTTCTTATTATTTTTCTTTGAGCTCATCCACCAATGATTGTTTAAAGCGACATTCATCAGTGTTTTTCTAGGGGATTTTATGGAACTCACACCACTTTTCAGTGTCATTCTTAGACTACCCATCACCCTTCTTAGCCAGTTTATTGGAATGATTTTCTTGATATTGACTTTCCTTCCATTGTTCTTCGTTTTGTGAGTTAGGGTTTCCTTTTCCATGCTTCGGTTGTGGCGTATTTGCAAACCTAAACTCCTGCTGACTCCACTGCTTGAATTTCTGCTCAATTTTGACTGCATATCGATAAGCAGCTCCCAATGAGGAGAAGTCTAAGAAATCCATGTTTTTTTTAATTTACCTATGTATATCACTATTGTACTTCAAAACCATATGTCTCTTGGAGTCTTTGATACCCAACTTTGAGCACAAGTTATGAAAGATGTTAGTGTACTCTGACACTATCTGGTTTCTTTTCTGAGGTAAATTCGTCCATCTCATGTACTAGTAATCATAGTTTTCAACAAGGTAAAAATCCTCCTTGAGGGAATCTACAAAGGCTTCCCAAGTGGGTTATCTCTTGAATGGAATAGCTTCATCTGTGATGTACCTCTCCCAGTAACCTTCCCACCAAGCTTGAACAAGGGGAAGAGATTTAAGGAGTGCGAAGTTGATATTTTCACTATCGAATTTTTTTTGGACATAGTAATAACCTTCTAGCAGATTCAACCATTTTTCTAGAGAATATGCATCTACCTATCATTCAAATAAGGGGATATCAAAATTTACTTGTACCTTGAAGGGTGCCACACCTCCGAAATGACTGTTTGTCGAAGATGCCTCGAATTCCATCGATAGTCATTGAAGGGTCTGAGCGAAATTGTTCATCATCTTGTTCCTTTGTCACATGAGGGATTCATTGAGAAACGTATTGAAAGGATCTCCTGCTCCATCATATCTCTTTTCTTCCACCATGGGAGGTCACTTGGACTAGTGAGAGCGATTGTCCTCAAGTGAAATTAGCTCGAGACCTAACTCTCTATACCCTAACCTCGTTGGGGACATGCTCTGAGAAATAACAATCATAAAACTACTCTAACACCACATATCTAGATTATGCTGAGAAAAAAATGAGATACAAAGGAAAATTCAACAGAAACACATAAATAAAGTGAAATTACATCACACTCAATTGCATCCTTAAAGGACCTCCTTCACCTCGATTATATATGAGAGAGTGAGAGAAGAATAATTGCCATGATGCAAGTGGGATAAATTGGTCTAAGTTTACAAAATGCCATAGGCATGTCAAACACTGGGAATTCCCAGGAGGTCACACATCTTGATACTACTCTATCCCAAGCATGCTTAACTGTGAAGTTCTAATGGGATCTGGTGCATTAATATTGTAGAAATTACATTACATTACAAATGGAGATAGCATTACATTACATTCCCTATCAAAAGGGCGAATATCATGGTTTATCAAAACCATAGGATTATAAATGTTGATTCAATGGAGAAGGTGGATGGCCACTGAGATCCACCTATATCAGAAGCCCGTGTCTAAAGCCTAGTCTCAGAGTTCCACCTCAACATGATAATCGGTCATTTTCCTTCGTTTTTGCTTGACTAGATTCTCTATGTGGGAAACATCCTCCTTGATGAAGTTTGTGAAGTGAAGATGATAATTGAATGTGAAATCAATGGCATCATCCCAGGTATGATTAATTTGATGAAGGAGTTTTCCTTTTAGGGTCTTCCTTCCATCTTTCTTAGTGCCCCTTTTATCCCCACGTTTGCTAGATTCTGAACAAGGAACACCATTAGGATTCAACATCTTGGCCTAGGGATGAGTAACAAAAATGACGGAGGGAAGGATGTAGGGAAGGATTGAGAGAGGCCTCTAAGAATGGGGTGATGGTATCAAATCCAGGATATCAATCACCTACCTAGATAGGAAAAGCAATGAAGGACACCCTAGGTCATCCAACGAATTTTCATTTAACTATGGAGGGAGAGAATTTCCATCCTAAGATAAATATAGAGACAAGCTAGATCAAAATTGATCTGAATCGGATCTGAAAAAGAACAATTGGATATTGGCACTATTAAAGAATGTTTCTCCTGCAGATAGAAAAAACTTCCCTTGGATTACTAGACCCCTATACCAAGACAAAAATAGTACAAGTGGACACTAACATCCCTTTAAACTTATCTTAACCAATCAGAATGAGAAGGAGAGAAATGATATGATGAACCTGTTTCAACGTTTGTCCTTGCTGCTTCCACTCCCTGAGCTTGATCTTCAAACCCCCTGGTGCAAATTGAGATTTGCAATTGACAACAAAAGAAAACAGTTATCTCCTAGTCTACTTGATTAGGGAAGACGGATCTATATATGAAGATTAGAACAACAGTAGACAAGAAAATGAGAAAATACACAAGCTTGAAGGAAATAGGACAAATATATATTGAATGAGAACCAATAAATAAGATACTTACAGACCAAAATTGATGCTGCAACAACCTCTCCAATATCTCCTCATCCAACTCTTGCACAAATGTACCAAGATCAAAATGATGATACTATGACTAATTACTTCCCCCTTCACCTTAGAAATACCTTCAATATATAGGATTGAGAGGCACAACCACCATGAGAAAATGAAGGATATGGTTGAGGATATGGATCCTTGAGTTTGGGATATGATCCTAAGATAAATCCATAACATAGGGGTCAAACACAACCAACCTCATCCCAAGAGAGATGACCCATAGAATAAGGTGGAGGATCCCCCTTTTCCCTCTAACAATACTGGCACACCCCCTTAGTTGAATACATGGCACCATATTCTAGAGTGGAAATCCCCTAACATGGCAAGGTGGGTGCCATTCCATGAAGTGGAACTCCCCTAACATGGCTAGGGGGGTGCCACCCTTCATAAATTTCCAAAAAAGGGTTGATTTTTCCAAGACAAAGGTGTGTTTTGACCTTGAAATGATGGGTTTCTTCCTCCAATATGACTTAGGGGTCATGTAAAATTGTTTTCATGGTTTCAAGGGGTGGCGACACCTAGAAAAATCAATGTGAAACTTGGTAGGGTGCATATGACACTTGCGACAGTGCATGTGACACTTAACAAGGTGCATACGTCACTTTGTGACACTTGCGACACTCAAGTGTAACATTTTGGTGTGTAGAAGGATGGTCAACACAACCAATGTTTAAGGCTATGGACAATGAAGGAGATCAACTTGTTGGTGTGAAGGGCCCCATGCCATCATGTTTGATGTCTACTCTTGTATTCAATGTAGTCTTAAGTCAAATATATGAGATGTCAATTTTGGTATTATATTGTTGTACATAAAGAAATAACGTATTAAGAAATTATGATACTTTCTTGAGACATTTTCCCCCCTGGGGAAAAAGAAAAAAAAAAAAAGAGAAGGAAGAGAGATGGACTAGGGATAAGTTGAAGCGTTGGGGATTCTTGACCTTCTAGCTATCCTTCTGGTCAACCAGATCGCCTACATATCATTTCCCCACAAGGGAATATGGGTTCTTTGGTTGTGAATGAAGTACGAGGATACCCATAATTCACTGAGGAGCATATAGATCAACTAGAGATCCTATATCTTTCCCATTGTTTCATAATAAAGAGCTTGGATGAAGCCAATTGAATGTTGGTTTTCCCATTTGGATTTCTAGGTAAAGAGAACTTTGTTCCAGTTGTGATTTTAGTTTATTTCCCATGGATACGATTATGATGGTCCAGTAAGCCTATCTAACAACTTTGTAACCATGCCCATACATCCATTTGGAAGTTTGGGAATCAATGAATCTCCTTCTATAACTATTTCTATTTACCGGTAAGCAACTATTTTAGTTTTAATATTTTTTGGGGAATTTTCTCTCACTTGCGAAGTCGAATTTGTTGCTAGTTGGTGTCTAAACTTTGTCCATAGGTTGTAAATTATGTTTTCAATATTGCTGGGAGTTTTTCCTTTGCCCACTTGTCATATACATACCATACTCAACATTGTATCATTTCTTGGGCATTTATGATTTTCCCATGAGCCACATACACATTTTTCTACATTGTTGGCTATTCAATTCACCTTCTAAACATTTTCGTCATCCTTGGTCACCAAATTCTCCCTCTGAGATATTATATCCATTGTTGTTAAACCCAACTCATCCTTGAGAATTTTTCTTCACTTTTGGTCAACTCCTTCCACCTGAGTCATATGACCCTTCTTTATTGGGCCGACTACACTTTCCAATTGACTAGAACTCCTCTCTGGTTGGTTGGGTTTCTTTCTCTTGGTTGACCAGACAAGTAGATGGTCAAATTTCTCTTTTCCTAGTTGACTTGCTTGTCATTTAGTCGACTTGACTATTGGGGTGGTCAATTGGTCTCTCATTTAGTCAAATTGACTATTTGGGTGGTCAAATAGTGTGTCATTTAGTTGACTCGGCTATTGGGGTGGTCAATTGGTTTTTCATTTGGTCAAATCAACTATTGGGTTGTCTTGTTGAGTTACTATTAGATCATGAGAGATAAAAAAATAAAATGATATTTTTCGATGGATAGAGTAGCGTTTTCGACTAATTGAGAGGATTATGTGTTCATGAAATGGATAGGCTTTAAGCATTTTGTTTATAGATTATATGGTATTAGATAAGAAGTTTAAATGCACCTAGTGAAACTTGTATGTTAAGTAACCGTAGTGACTATAAAAGAAGTGAAAAATAGTTGTTTCTAGGGTTAGAGTGAAGTATAAAACCAAGAATGGAAGAGGAACATTATGGAGAAGATGAGGAAGAAGATCCCAAGGTCAAGTTGAATTGACTGGACCAAAATTTGGCCACATTTACATCAATGGTGTCACAACTATTGGTAGTGAAGTGCAAGGAAACACCATCAACAAAGGCTTGTCATGAAGGCCATAGGAAGGAATAAAATAAACCAGAGATAGAGCGTAAGACTGAGCCAGAGATGGGAGAATGTAGTATAGTAAGACATAAGTACCTTTCTGTGTGGAGGCCAAGGTGGAAATCAATCCATAAGACGGGGAATTGGATTCCATCAGGCTGAACCCATGAATTCAATAGATGAAAGTATACTTCAATGTGCATGAAGTAGCTGGAAAAAAAAATATTTATTTTTCTTGGTCGAAGCTTGAAGGCCATACTTTGGCATGGTGGGAGAGTGATGCTATAGGAGGCCATACTTTGTCATGGTGGGAGAGTGATGTCGTAGGAAAATAACTGGAAAAAGAGCCACTAGTGACTGATTGGGATGTGTTCAAGGACATGAACAAAGCCCAATTTTACCCAATTTGATACAAGGAACACTAACAAATAGTATGGAATTACTTCATACAGAGACAGTGAAAATCAGTGCAAGAGTTCACCACATAATTCAAGAAGAGAGAAATCCAGACAAGAGTTTCTCTCAAAAGTCCAAACATGTTAATCAAGTATTTCGTGGCATTGCTACCTTATATTTGGTGACAACTTATGATATTTATACCAAATATGATTTATGATGCCAATGCTCAAGCATGGTACCTTTAGGGAGACAAGTAGAATAAATAAATAAGTACACACAAGCAAGCAGAACCACGAGAGTAGTAGAGAAAGAAGAAAGCAAAGAAGTGGAATGAGAATAAGATTGTGGCATCAACACAAGAAGTGGAAAATTATTCCAAGCAATGTAAAGGATGTGATCGAAAGGGACACACTGAGGAGGATTGTTGGAAATATCACCCTAAGAAGTGTCCCAAACATTTCCAGAAGAAGAAAAAGAAACAGTTGATATCAGTGGATGTTGAGGAATAGGTGGACAACACCTCAGACCCAGAAGGGAAGATCATTTCCACCAACCTTCATAAAGAGGTAGAATTAGTTGGTTACAATCACCAGGAGGAGAAGGAGATGACTGAACTATTCTGCATTAATATCCACATGAAACAAAGCAAGGAGGATTACTTGTTTGATCCTAGTTCACAATCCAACCTGATCTCTATGCAATTGGTTGAGAAGATTCGGCTAGAGACACGAGTTCATGTGAATCCATACCCCCTGGGTTGGGTAAGGTAAGATGTGGAATTGAAAGTGAGAAAATAGTGAAAATTTAAGTTTTCCATCAATCAAAAATTTGTTGACGAATTAGTTGCATATGTGGTTCCTCTAGACGTATGTGGAGTTGTCTTGGGAAGCACATACTTGTATGTGAGGATGACATTTTCAAAAGGAGAGAGAACCAATATAGGCTATTCAAGGATGGGAAATCATATGGCATAAATGAACTCAATGATAAAGATAAAATCTCTCTGATTAACACTCATGATGCTAGAAGAATCATGGGTAGTATAAAGACGTTTGTCTTGTTGTTCTTGAGAAAAGTAGAGAAACACAGAGAAGGTAGTGAGTTGGATAGGAAGGCATCCTTGGAAAGATGTAGTGGAAAGAAACTCCAAAAATACAACAATTGATTGAAGCCTGCAAGGAATTGTTTCGAGATCCTTGGGGAATACCACCCAAGTGAGAGGTTGAACACGAGATTTAATTGTTGCCAAATTGACCACTTCCTAACATCGGGTTGTATAAGCAGTCCATCATCAAAGCAGATGAAGTAAATAAGAAACTACAACAATTGTTGGAGCAGGGAGTCATTAGACCCGATATGTTTCCATGTGGCTCACCCATCATCATGGTGCCAAATAAAGATGGAATCTAGAAAATGATTTAAGTTTGTTTCCCATGGTCCAGTAAGCTAGCCTAACAACTCTCTAACCAAGCCCATACATCCATTTGGAAGTTTTGGAATTGACGATTGTCCTTCCATATCTGTTTCTATCTACCTAGAAGTTGTTATTTTAGTTTTAAGGGCCCTTGGATAATTTTCTCACACTTCCAAAGTCAATTTGATGCTAGCTGGTGTCTACACTTTGTCCACGAGTTGTACTTCACATTTTCAACATTGATGGGAATTTTTCATTTTCCCACCATCCATATACAAATTGTACCCAACATTCTATCTTTTCTTGGGCATTTATTATTTTCCCACAAGCCATATACACGTTTTTCTACACCGTTGGTTGTTAAATTCACCCTAATGTTTTTCATCATCACTAGTCACCAAATTTACCCTCTGAGAAATTATTGTTGGATTACTGAGAGGGGGGGTGAATCAATAATACATCAATTTAATCATTTGTAACCATATAATGCAAGTTTTATATCAGTGTATCATTATCATCCAATAATTGTAGAGTAAATAAACAATGAACAAATGAGAAATCATACATATACACAATACACCAGTGTTTTCACATGGAAACCCAAAGCGGGAGAAAACCACATAATTATTTTTCTTATATGTCTTGAAGAATTACATTCATTGGAAGCATCAACTTTCTTTGTTTTCCAGTTGCAACTGGAAGGAGGCTCCAACACCCTAGTTTTTCATATTTATAGAGTCTAAAAAACTTTTAAAGAGAACTCTCTCAGTTCCTTTTTCATAAAAATAGTTCAATGGCACCGAAAAATGATAATCTATTGCCCACCAAACATTTTATTCAAATACTTTTACAAGTGTGAACAAAACAAGATCACTCGACAATCTTTTCATTTTTATGGAGTGTGAAAAGAGCTTAAAGGATACTCCATAGGTTTCGTTATTTTCATATTACCATGACGAGTATGAAAAGATGACAAAAATATACTCGGTTACGTTCTCATTGATTTTTGAGCTCAAGAACGAACAAAAACTATGCTCGAGGTTTTTCTGAAAAATCCTAAAAAGTAATTGTACTTACGATCAAAACAAAAAAACGTCTATACTTCACTGTCCGAGGTCCTAAATTTTTTCCTACAAGGAACAAAACACTTACAAGACCTTTAGAGTTAATGGGTTTTTGACTAAAATGTATTTATATAAAATAAAATATTAGGAAAAATGATAAAAAAGTAATAAGTAGAAGCAACAAGTCTTTTTCACCATTTTATTTGCGCTTGGTCAAAAACTTACCAAAAACCCTTGTTTTTTACCTCAACTTCAGCGACAGATTGCAAAGGCCATAGGGGATCATTCAACAAACAGATTGCGTAAAAGAGGTAAGCATCTTATCTTCTATCTTTTCAATGGATTAATTTTTGTTTTTGATGGTAAATTTTTTTTTTTTTTGATGATTTGGACTTGCTAGTCGTGCGTTTGGGCCGCCATGAGTGGCCTATAACAGGCCCTGCGGAAATCAATGATTTTTGTAGGTGCGTTAAGGCACACTTACAAAAATTCTGCACTGTACTTGAATCTTGATCGTGGCGACCGGAAAACTCTAAATAAAACTAAACGTTGACTCAACAAAAATCCCAAAAAATGTTGAAAAGAGTGCTAAAGATCTTCTCTGTTTCCCATGCAGGTGTTTGTTTGCAAAGATGTTGGAATGGAGAGAGCGTGAGCATGAAGACGATGATTTTATGGCTTTAAATGATCCAGGGACTGTGAATGCTCTCCGACAATGTGGTCTAATAAAATTCTTCAAAGTTCAGGGCATGAGAGCCCAATGAAGATTACTAGAATACTTGGTTCATATGTGGGATTCAGAACAACAAGTGTTCCACATGGGTGTTCATGTCCTCTCTTTGGGTATTGAGGATATTTATTTCTTGACAAGGTTTTCACGTTGTGGGGCACGTGTGACTCTGACAGGTGGTCGAGATGGTGGTTTTCCCATGAGTGATTACATTCGTCGGCATTGCGAACCTAATGCCAAAAGGCGTAAAGGGAAGGTAGCAATCCACGATGTGAGAGATTTGACTCTCAGGACCATCCTTTTCACCATCGCACGGATGGATGGGAGTTCTTCGCCACACATGGCATGCCAAAGTTACTCTCAATATGTTATTGAATGCTTGGAGCCTCGAGTATTCAATTGGTGTGACGGTGTATTATGTAGCATGAAAACCCAACTCACGAAAAGCAAGAATGGGGACCTAAAACAGTTTGGTTATGGGTCCATTTTAGTATATTTCTTCCTAGAAAGAGTTCCACACCTACGCCTACAGGTGGAATGGGGAATACCATCCTTGAGAGACCCACGAATGAAGAGATGGTGTGACTTAATGACACGGCATGTGGCAGGTCGGATTGTGAAGTATGATGATGCATTCTTAAATTGGTTGGGACCGCAAATCTTGATGATTGATGATTATGCTTATGATGGTCTAGATTTTCAGGGAGATCTAGATTTGGTTCTCCCCGAGGGATCTTAGTGGGGAGATCTAGGTAAGAAAGACATTTTTTTTTTTATAATGTTTTTATGAGTTTTAAAATATTTAATGTTTTTGTGTTTCCGATCAAAAGACTAATCAAAAAAAATTTGATCATGCAGATGTAGGGTCACATCGACCCCCTGGATCTTCTCCTATTCAGAGACGAGGAGAGGCACGCGTAGTAGCTGGATGGGATGCTGAGGATTATGATGCAATAAAGCAGAACCTGGAAGGGATGTCTATCGTCAAGCCTTCCAGGTTCTGCNTATGCTATTGCGAGAGGCATCCATGATTCCATTTTGTAGGGGCCATGGGCTCTATATTTTGATATTTTGATCTTCGGATGAAAACTCTTTATATATATATATATATATATATATATATATATACATAAGGCTTTTACCGGTTTAATCTGATTTTTGTACAATATGTGAAATGTGATTGGAATTACAAATGTCTCAAATGCTATCTAATACATAATTAGCTAGAGTATCGGTTAATGTATTTATACATCTAGGAATGTGTTGATATTCAATATAATCGAAATGATGTTCCAAGAGGCGGATTCATAAATATACCTGTAATAAAGTAGGGCTTCAGATAGTATAGACATTGTTTAACTGTAGTACTACTAGCTGCAAATCAAGTCGTATAATGAAGCAATGAATCCCAAACGAAATAGCACTAGTCAATAATTTGATGACTGCACTATAATCTGCGATATTATTGGTCACTCGACTGAGGCAAACACCTTGTAGACAGATAAGTTCATTTGAGGGTGCATAGATTGCCCAAGCAACAGAAGTTAAATTCCGGGTACTACGGCTAGCACCATCGGCGAAGCCAATATAAGGTAGCGAAAACACCGACATTTGGAGACCAAACACAATGCAGGGTAAGTAGCTAGGGGTAAAAGTCAAGCAGAAACACACTAAAGTAACACACAAGAGTATGATACAGTAAAAATACAAGTGCTTATGCAGAGATAAGTTAAGCGTAGTATTTCTTTAAGTAAAGCCCATTTCTGGGTTCACTCAAAGGAATGCCATTGTAATCTACTAACTCGTATGCTCCCTTATCCAATACTCTTTTAACAATATAAGGGCCTCGCCACATAGCCTCAAATTATTCGGCTCCTAGCAAATCACGATCTTGTTCATAGAGGAGAACTAGATCACCTTTAGAGAACATGCGTGGCTTGACATGTTTGTTGTATTCAACTTTTATGTGTTTCTTCTGGGTTTCAATAACTAGGGTGGCATCGCGATGGGTTTTGTCCAATTTCATAAGATACAACAGACGTTCCTCTTCAGCAAAGGTGTTTGGGAGAATTTCGACGGCTAGTTTTAATGATGGAATTTCACATTCAATCGGTAGAATAGCTTCTAAACCATACACTAATTGGAAGGGTGTAAACCCCATGGCTAACTTCATGGATGTCTGATAGGCCCACAATGCTAAGAACAACATCGTGTACCAACTTGTTTTGTGAATTTCGATAATCCGTTGAAGCATGGTAATAAGTACTTTGTTTATCGCTTCGACTTGGCCATTGGCCTGTGGATAGTAGGGGGTTGAGTTTTCATGTCGAAGTCCCAACTTTTCTGTAAGCTCAGACATCATAAAGTTTCGAAAGTGACTACCATGATCAGTAATGATAGCTTGTGGGATTCCAAATCGTGTAACAATGTGATTGAAGATGAATAGGGCTACAATTTTTCCTGTGTTGTCGAATGTAGGCATCTCCTCGGCCCACTTCGTGAAATAATCTACGGCTACAATAGTGTGCCCATGCCCCCTGGCCGAGTGAGGGTTACATATCATGAAATCGATGCCCCATTTAGCGAAGGGTCCAACGGAAACTACAGGATGTAAGGGAGCAGGGAGATATCTTATTCTTTTGTTGTATGTTTGGAAAGCGTGGCATTTTTGTACAAAAATAATAGAATCTTTGAATAGAGAAGGCCAAAAATACCCGGCTCGTAAGATCTTTTGGGCAGTAGCATACCTAGATATGTGACCGCCACATGCTCTAGAATGGCATTCATTCAAGGATTTCTCAACCTCATCATAAATGAGACATCGTCTAAAAATGGAGTCAACTCCACGACGATAAAGAGTATCGTCGAGGATGATATACTGACAGGCTTGGTAACGTATGCAACCATGACCAGTACTAGACAAATTGGACTGGAAAGTTTGAGTTTGGAGATATATAATGTTATCTCCATACCAAAGGCCATCAGAACTGATCAGAAAAAGGGACTCATCGGGTAATGAATCCTCTACTACATTTTCCGTCTCAAAGCAGGGAAGGTCACATATCAACTCGACAAACACCAAGGATTTCTTAGACTTAGCATGTTCAAAATCTAAGTCAAACTCCTGAAGTATCATAATCCATTTGGAGTATTTTCCCCCTAGTAACTGGCCTGTAAGAATGTGCTGCATAGGGTTGCAATTGGAAATCACGGTGGTCTTTCATAAGAGGATATAGTGCCGGAAACATTGGACATCTTGAACAACTGCCAAGGCCAGTTTTTCAACATGTAAATACTTGGTTTCGATAGTCGTGAGACTCCGACTCAAATAATAGATGACATGTTCATCGTGAGAATCATCCTCTTGGACAAGAACCACGACAATGATAGAGTCTGAGGCAGCGAGGTAAAGGAAATAATCTCGACCGTAATCAGGTGGGAAAAGCAGTGGGGTATGGTTTAAAGTCAATTTCAAAGTGTCAAAGGCTTTGTTGGTGGTGGTGTCCCATACAAATTCAAAGCCTTTCTTTAATAGTTGAGTAAATCTGAGTGTTAACTCAACGTAGTTTGGGATAAAACGATCTATAAATTTTGCCGTCCCTTGAAAACTTTGTAGCTAGTGAAGTGAAGAAGGAGGAGGGAGATTGAGAATCCCTTCAAATTTAAAAGGATCTACCCAGATCCCTTGACGTGACATAATAAAACCCATGAGTCGGCTGGATTCCACGCAAAAGACACATTTGTGTGGGTTTAAGCGTATACGATAGAACTGACAGCGAAGGAAAATGGCTCGGAGGTGGGCCGGATGATCACTACGATGTATGGAATGTGTTGGTAGGTCATCTAAATATGGTTGTACAATGTGCTTAATATCATGGAAAGCGTAAGACATAGCACGTTGAAATGTTGCACCGACATTTTTTAAACCGAAGGGTAGTTTCTGGTAGGCAAAAGTTCCCCAAGGACAAATCAAAGCGGTTTTGTGTTGATCCTTGGGTAATATATTGATTTGATTATATCCAGAGAAACTGTCCATCAAAGAGAATATTTCACTTCTGACACAATCGTCGACGATTTGGTTAACGAAGGGGGTAGGAAAGTTGTCCTTAGGACAAGCTTTGTTGATATCCCTATAATCAACATAGACACAGATCATACCTTGTTTCTTGTTAACCAGAACTAGATTGGATACCCAATCAGTCAAAGCCACTGGATAAATAAAGTCAGCTTTAAGAAGTTTTTCTACTTCAAGCTTAATAGTAGTTGCTTTACAGGGGTGGACTAGACAAAGTCTCTGCCGGATGGGTTTGGCACCTAGGTATGTCTTGATTTTATGTACAACAATATCGAGGTTGATGTTAGGCATCTCTTCATAGCTCCACGTGAATATGTCACAAAATTATTGGAAAAGTGACTTATATGTGACAACCTCCTCGTTGGAATAGGAAGCTCCGATGTGGACATTTTCAACAACTCCAGGTTTAATAGAGATGTCGAGGGGGATGGTGGGTTAAATGTTATTTAATTTCCCTTCATATAACACATCGTGTGTGGAGTCAGGAACTGAATTAATAACGACAATGGTCAATGGAGTCGAGATCCGTTGATAACTCTCGATGGTGTGTTGTTCGAGAAAGAGAATGGAACGATGATGTCCATCATCCCAAGGGGTATCTTCCATCGACATAACTGACATAATCATCTCGTCTGTGGGTAAAATAATGTGGAACGGGTTAGGAGATGAATCATCGAGAGAAGAAGTAGAAGATTTGGCCGATTGAATGGCTTGGTAAGTGGATTCAACCAGACTTTAAGGCATCTAGTTTCCATAGCAAAGATAATCACCGGGTTTGGGTACTATCCACAGGTCAGAAGACGCAGGAGTTTCATGGATGGAGATAGAAATCATGTTGATCGAGGCAGCCAAAGGAGGTGGAACGTTGGGTGGTGGGATCGGGAAAGTTCCCATCAAGGTCGAATCTTTTAGTAGACCTACGCCGACATTTTCATATCTAGGGGGTGTCCTGGAAATGAAAGGGACGTTGCTTGTATGTGTATTAGAGTTAAAGAAGTCTAGTTGGTTGACAGTAATCACTTTTCCTTGGTGTGGAAAACGTATGACACGAAAAAGAGTGGATACAACTGCATGCATGGAATAAATCCAGCTACGACTGAGTAAAAGGTTGTAATCGAGAGGTGCGTCAAAGACCTCAACTTCTACACTGACCGATTTTCCTTCTAACGTGATGGGAAACAAGGGGAGGACACCGTAAGGTTTAAATACAAAGACATTAAAGGCTTTGAGAATGTTGCGTGATTCAGTTAGGGGAGGACAGCCAATG
Organism: Picea sitchensis; assembly: GCA_010110895.2. Lineage (NCBI taxonomy): Eukaryota > Viridiplantae > Streptophyta > Pinopsida > Pinales > Pinaceae > Picea > Picea sitchensis. Next base: position 58,525 of record SNQJ01S0024658.1, on the reverse strand, counting down.
GATTTCTCCTCCATCATTATCTTCTTCATCACTCTCATCTGAGGAGATGTCGTCATCCTTGGAGTAGAAGCTCTTTTTATTGTTAAGACTTCTCTTTTTATAGTAGAAGTTTTCAACAATATGTCCTATTCTACCACAATTAAAGAATTTGAGAGGAGACTTACCTTTGTATCTTCCACTTCCCTTCTGAAACCTTCTTACAAAATTTTATATTTCTTCATCAAGGTCGTTGTCCTTGTCTTTTGTCTTCTTTATGGATTTAAAGGTTGCTTCATTGTTTGGCTGGTCACTTTCTATACATGTTCTCATTTCATATGCTATAAGAGACACATGTAATTCATCCATTGTCATTTTGGTCAAGTCCCTATTTTCTTCAATGGCGGAGACCTTAGCATCATACTTCAAGAGAAATGATCTCAACACTTTTTGTACAACCAATGTTTCATCGAGCTCTTCACCTAATCCTATGATAGCATTAACAACTTCATCAACTCTAAGAAGATAGGTTGCAATATCTTCCTTTTCATTCATCTTCAATTTTCAAATTCTTCTCTATGTCGTTGAAGCTTGACCTGCTTAACTTTTGGATCACCTTCGTAGATACTCTTGAGTTTGTCCCATACCTCTTTAGCAGTGTTGCAGCCCATCACTTTGCTAGAAATGGTTGGTGCCAATGCTGCTAGAATAACATGTCTGGATTTTGAATTACAACTCATAAGCTTCTTCTCATTTGAATCGGTTGGAGCATTATTTGGGATTACATATCTATTTACAATTGAGTACCAAATGTCTACTCCCAAATCCGTTAGGTAAGTTTTCACTCTATCACTCCAGTATGCATAATTTCTTCCATCAAATATTTGAATCACATTTGAAATGTGCTCATGGTCATCCATCTCTACTTAGGATTTTCCTTCCAGTGGTTAAACTATTCTGAAGGCAACCTGCTTTGATACCAATTGTTGATACTTAGAACACATCACCAAAAGACTTCATCCTCCCTTGAAATACGACCTTCTTTACTTATGATTTCCTCTAAAATTCAACTTGTGTATCAAATGAATGTATAATGATCTTTATTTATACCATTTATGTCACTTCATTTTAACATTAGGGCCGACTTGACACTTTCTTATTTTGTAATTCTTTTCTTTAATTATCTTCAGGGCCTACATGTACTTCATTTTTCAATTCACTTTGTCATCTTCAAAAATTCTTTTCTCCTCAACCATGAGGATCCATGTGACATGCCACATACCATTGGAAACAACATGATGTATACTATCCATCCATGGGTGTTGTATCTGCATGTGCATTGTCCTTCATGTCCAAATCCCTTCATCAATCTTGCGGTCCAAAACCCATAACTAGGGTTGGCATCAATGACAACAACCAATCTTCCAACAAACGAGTGCATCAACCATGCACCAAATATGTACCAATCATGCATCAAATACACATAAAATATGACTCATCAATATGTACCAACATCATCAACTACTTGTCTCAACCATGTACCCAACATGTACCTCAACAAAAAGCCATCATCACTTTTGTTGTCGCAAGAGTTGACTCTAGGCTGTAATAGAGCCAAGCCTTAGCACATTTTTTAAAAAAAGAAAAAGTTATTTATTGTTCAGAACTTGACTTGGGTTGCAGCAAGCCAAACCCTGAGAATTGATTTTGAGTATACTTCTAACCTAATACACTCAGAGATAGTTCTCTCAACAGCCAAGGGCTTTTTACTTAGGAATATTCAATAATTACAGTAAGAAGGCCATATTTCTTATTAGGAAATATTTTTAATCAGGTTGGGGGTTGATCCAGGAAAACAGTCCATTGGGCATGGAGTCAAGTGAAAACCACAGAAAGGAGATCATAGCGGTGATCGCATTAATTGCAGAAAATGAGGCAAAGTAAGTCTATCTTTCAACTATAAATAATCATGACATAATAGCAGAAAAAGAAAAGGAAAGTGCCATCACAGTGACAACATCTATCAGGGATGAATTTTCACTACGACTTTGGAAGAAAAACTAAAGGCTGATGGCTAGATATAGAGCACTTATCTGGAGTGAATTCTGACCAGTCACCATTTAAAACAAAACTCTTATTAACTGTGTGAAAGGAGCATATAAAATGAATTCCAGACAAATTTTAACTCAGCCAATAAAATAACAGATAGATTAAATAACAAAAATGAGAACATAGTGAAAGAGATGACCGTAATGAATCTCATAATATCAAGAAAATGTGTCACTCTGTAGAATTCCATTCCGGGCTCTCAAAATAACTCTGCGTTCCAAAAGGAGCTCTCTGCCCTAGATCTTTCTCCCGGCTCCCCCCCCCCCCCCCCCCNCCTTTTCTTACAATGAATACATCTCTATATAAATTCCCTCTCTCAAGGAGGTTGAAAAATGCCTCATATCATAACTGAAAGTTAACTAACTTCAATTGTTTTTAACTGAACTAATTTAAAAGCATAAGTAAATCCTAATTTCTAGCAGTGTATACAGTTTAATTTTGCATCCATGCGCAAAAATCTTTGTAGTTGTGGGTAGTTCGTAATCAACATTAGGAATATCCGGACCACGAACAGCTGTCAATCTTCCCTCGAACTCAACAACTATCTTCCATCATCAGCAAAAGAAAGAGCACGAGTTGTTCCATTTAATCAACTGTTTAGTCTTTGTCACACTTTGCCAAGGATAGAACTGCCAATTGTACAAGGACGGTCGGGCCTCCAGCTTGGACAAAGCGAAGAGAATTACTTCCGCCACCAGTTTCTATTACTACCAGAAGAAAATTGATTAGCTTGAAAACAAATACCTGGTGTTCACTTTCAATCACCTCACATAAGATTCCTACCATTATCTCAATCATATTGAGGGACATAAGAGATAAAACCAGACTCGTTGAATGCCGCTCATAAATTGACGTAAGAGCATGAGCAGCCAACCATAGGTCAACTTCAGGTAGGTTATTGTTGCCGTGATATCATTCTTTGAACATCTAAGCGCACGATGTTTCCCATCGGCTTTCGGACTTTCGGAGAAAAAGGCGTAGTATGAAAAACGATAATTAAAACCCCGAAATTGCGTGATTGGTGGTTTCTTTTTTGTGGTGTTTCGTGCATGCAACACGTGTTGGTATTATGTTTTGTCATTTATTGTCTACGGTAGCTAACCATTGCCCATCACCACTTCATCCCAATAACCTTTTTCCATCATGTTATACACCAACAATCGATCAGATTCTCTTCTTCTCTGCTCTGATTTCCGGTCGTCTTCTACTTATTGTGCTGCATTGTACCCAGCGTTCGGTTGGAGAGTCGAATGGTCAAAATGGCATCATTCTTCTTTTATGGACTCGTTGATCATGCGTCCACTAGTCAATGTCGGCGGCGGAAAATTTCGACGATCGTGACACATAGCTTTCAATATGAAAACCCCTTGCACAACTACCCACCAGAAAATATATCGATTCTCAATAATATATTTAGACCACCTGATGATGCATGTTGTCAATTTCATTTTCAATTCAAACAGCCTGGGTTTAATACGATCAGAAAATGCAATTAAATTCCCCGATTCAGATATTTCACTACAAATAATATGCTGAGAAGCCTTGCATTTTATTCTAGTCAGTAGCTTTGATGGGTTACCCGCCACAAGATGCCTTTCCCTTTTGTTTCTCTTGCCAAGCTTAATATCCATAGTTTTGGCCTTGAGATCATTATCCATACCTACATTAATCATTGACACATCCAACCAAGCTAGGTACTGTGTCAACATTATAGGACCACCCCTAACCTTTGGTTCAGAAGCCAGCTGCATAAATAATCACTGAGGTGATGGAAAAATATCATGTGGATAAAAATCAAGGAATGTATTGGCAGGATACACATAAAGTTTTGTGTCGTCACCCCCTGAAATAAGCATTGGAACTCCTGGACGAGCCCATTTCTGATAATCTATCCTCGATGGTTTTCTATAGCTGCATTTCTTCCGACTTGGAGCACCAAGCAAATCACCTTGTTCAGAGATCTCGGGTGTTGCCACGGTCAAATCCATAACATCATGTGTATGCACCCGGTTGCTGGCTATCAGAACCAACAGAAAATACACCCTGATGGCTTGGTGTGGAAGCCAGAGAAAAAACATTCCCCTTGTGATATGTAAGCGCTTGTAATAAAGTTCCTTGGTGAGCATCCCAAAATTGAGTACTTCCAGTACTATCTCCGCTAACAAGAGTTCCATCTTGTAGGACAAGAAGAGACCAGATACAGAGATCTGGCCCACTCCCTGAACCTCCAAGACCARCTGTTATCCTGTATACCTCGTGCAAATATTTTCTTTGCATCCAAACTCCAAACAACACTCAAAAATTTTCCTTTAACTCTTGGAAAGGACCTGTAATATTCCATGCCTTCCTCTGAGTCACGAACAACATAGATGCGAATAGCACCATCATCACAACCAATTGCCACTCGTTGCACTGCAAGTTCTTCTTTACTATCAAATCCACTAGCAGTGCTGTTTATTCCATAAGTTTCCTGTGTTATTATTGATATTCTTCGCTTCTGATTGATGAGAGCATAGATTCTTAGATTCTTCTCAAAAAAAGTAGTTGTGAACTGCCCCCACAATTTCTCCAATGATTCCAAGAAACTGATACAATATCTTTCACTTGTATATTTCGAACCCTGGCATGTTGATAGGCTGCTTCAAGCGCAGGTAACATTATCTGAAAATTATTACTACTGGTGCACTAGCCAGGTATCAGCTCTGCTCCTGTGCGCCATTTTAGATTTCTGTCAAAACATAAGTTTCTATATTGAATTATACAAGTTCCTTAGTAAAATCGGAAATCTTCAATATTTGTTACAACAAATTTCATCATCCAATTATTAATTGTAACTCTGTAAGAGACCCGGTGTATATGATCACATACCTGCAAACCTTCCTTAACTTTAACAACAAGAGACTAGAATTTTCATCAAAGTTTACTTTAGTCTCACATGACTAATTTTGGATTAGTCAAAAACCCTAACTTGCAATAATCATAACTATGTACCTATAATGAATAAAGATATGAAAATGATACACAAATTTCTTGAGTGTCTTTTATGCAATTCCTCCAGATTTCACTACTTGGAACCTCTCAGAAAAGGATTTATAGGAAAAATGACATACCTTGTTGAATTATGGCTTATTCTAGAGAGCGAACTTGTAGAGCGTGCCCTGCATGGACTATTTGTTGTATGGATATGAAAATTGTACAAAGAATACTAAAGATTGTACTCTAACAAATACATTTGGTCTTACTGAATTTGGATCTGTTATGAAGATTTATGACGTTTTACCCAAAACACCTATTTTAGACTAGTTTCAGGACTAACCACACACCCTGTTTTCCACGACGTGTAAATCTAAAGATACAACGACCCACAAGCTAAAATTTTTATCACAGCTACTTGGATATGTTTCTTGAATGTCCTCCCAATTGCATGGTCTAAATCATTCTAGAAAAAAGGTTACTGCGAAAATGGTGAGATGACTGTAAATAACATACCTTGGAAAGCATCATCAAAATAATTTATCCTCCCTTGAATTTCAGCCTTCTTCACTTCACCTCCCCTTTGAAATTCGGCTTAGATATCCTTTGGTTACCTTAGTCACATGTAGATATTCAATATGCTCAAGTGTGATTAAAATGAGAGAGCCTTGCCTCTTATTTCTACTTTCATGTAGCTTCCTCAAGGGGTTACCTTTTAACCATCTTAACCCACTTTCCTTATTTTAGGGTTAACCCACTTCTAACCACTTGTCAACTTAGTAATTTCTCCATTAACTTTATTATTTAAATAATTTATTTTGTATTCACTTTGACTTATAGTACACTCATCACTTCACTTTATTATTTACCTTCTAAAATCTCTAAAATCAATTTGACTACTTTGACCTTTTGGGGCTTCTAGATGACTCATGAGGGTTCTCCAACTTCACATGGCAATAACTCTCTAACCGTGAGAATTTATGTGATGTTCCACATACCACTAGAAATCGCATGACATTTACTATCCATCTATAATATTTTTACCTGCAAATATATCAAAACTCATACCAGTATCCATCAAACAAACTTGGGTCCATTACCCAAACCTTTCTCCAACTTCACATGGCCATAACTCTCTAACCGTGAGGAGTTATGTGACGTTCCACATACCATCAGAAATGGCATGACATGTACTATCCATATGGAATATTCTTACCTACAAATATATCAAAACTCATACCATTATCCATCAAACAAACTTGGGTCCATTACCCAAACCATTGTGCTACCAGAATTCACTACCGGACTTTCTTCAAGGGTTGACACCAATGACAACCAACCCAATTAATCAACAATTATCTCCATTGTTGATTGACCCAACTCATCCTTGAGTATTTTTCTTGACCGTTGGTCAACTCCTTCCTCCCGAGTTGTATTCCCCTTCTTTACTTGGCGGACTACACTTGTCAATAAACTAGATCTCCTCTATGGTTGGTTGGGTTTCTCTCTCTTGGTCGATTCTTATCCCTTAGTTGACTAGACATGTAGATGGTCGATTTTCCCTTTTCCTATCTGACTTGATTTTCATTTTGTCGAATCAACTATTGGGGTGGTTGAATTTCTTGTCATTTAGTCAACTCGACTATTGGGGTGGTCGAATGGTCTGTCATTTAGTCGACTCAACTATTGGGGTGGTCTATCGGTTTGTCATTTAGTCGACTCGACCATTGGGGTGATTGAACGATATGTCATTTAATTGAATCAATTGTTGGGGTGGTCGATTGGTTTATCATTTGGTTGACTTGAATATTGGGTTGGTTGGTTCAGTTATTATCAGCCCATAAGAGACAAGGAAATATGATAGAGCAATGTTTTTGACTAATTGAGAGGACCCAATGTTGTGAAATGGATAGGCTATAAGCCTTCTATTTACAAATCAAAAAACCAAACTAGATTGCTAAACCAAAAAGAAAACTTGAAAATAAACTAGGAGAACAAAACCTAGTAGCAAGACAAGAGCAACATCGATGCATAACTTGCCTCATTTCCCTAATCTTTCTCCATATCCTACTCTACGAATAAACCATTTAAAATTTCATCCCTGCTTCAAAGATAATGCTACACATACTAGTGAGAATAATGGTAAAATCATGTAAACATCTGCTAATTGCTAATTGGATGGGAGGGCTATGCAAAAGCAACCCTTGTCTTGGCCACCACCATCTTCAAAACTTCAATTTGTACAAACCCATGCAATTGTGATTTTATGCACCACATGGCTTATGTCTCATTAATCCTCTCAAACACCCCATCCAAGAAATTTTATTTTATTATTTCAATTATTAATATTTTCTCCTTTTTACTATCTAAATGAAAAAAATAAAAACAAATTATTCTTAAGAAATTGAATCATTAGATTTTTAACATAACATTTTACCGTCCAAAATTTGAAAATGCTCCATAATATAGTTGAAAGTAAAGCTACCTAATCACAAGACTATGCTAACAATCTCACGCTGTATAAGCCAAGCTTGAACCCAATTAGATTGAGTAGTCTTACTCTCTCATTTCAACTACTAATATATGGATTCGTTGGATAAGTTTGTGTTTTTTTACTTAGCATAAAACGCACTATAATATTTACTTATCCTTATTAATTCTATTATTTTAAAATAGCTAGGGGGAAAATATTTTTTATTTAAAAATAATTTTAGTGACTGAAATTTACACTTTCCATTTTGCTAACAATTTAAATCCCCAAAACATATATTGCTTGTGAGATCCTATTTCTTGTTCTTGCAAATCACAATGAGTCTACTATTTTAAGTTATATCTATATACTATTTTAAGTTATATCTATATCTATATATTCAAATTTTATATTTCCATTTATTAGTAGGGATTAGTAAGTAAAAGTATTACGAGGTCTTTCGTATATATATAAATTAAAAATTAATATTTTATATTTTTTAAATAATATTTTATAAATTTCATTTTTCAACTCCTTCACCATTTATTTATAACATTTTTTACTCTGAATAAACAATGAAATTGTTGACCATTATTTATAACATTTCTTAACCTGTACAAACCATTTATTTATAACGTTTCTTAATATACCTAAACCAATGAAATTGTTCACCATTATTTATAACATTTCTTAACCTCGCTAAACCAATGAAATTGTTGGTACTCCAAAACATTATGTTGCCTTAATCCAACCATCTAGAATTTCCTTGTTTAATTTTTTTTTTTTTTAAATTTGCAATTGGTATCAATTTAGATAAATCTAATGAATATTTTTCTTCTAACTAGATATAAACATTCAATCTTTTTGTTTAGCGTTGGTTGGTGTAAGATTTGATATTTTTCCATGTCATTTTCATTTGGCCATTCATTTTTCTTATTAGTCCCTGACCTTCGGGCTGGAGACTATTAGTAATCGATTTTTAGTCTACCTATTAATTTGGCACGAAAACCAATGGCCTCTCACTGTTTTAACTCAAAGTTTCATATAATTCATATGCTTTAAGTTGAAATTTCATTCACTTTATCGTAAGTTTTGAGTTTTCACTCTTATTTGGTCTCTTCCCGAGGCAAAGTTGGACAATATCTCAGTCTATCTTTATTTTTCGCGCACACATTTAGGTAGTTTTTTTTCCAACAAAGTAATGCTAGTAATGAGGCTATCATTACTTCCTTACTTTAAATGTTTGTTGTAATACATATTTCATAGCCCTTGGTGATCTACCTTGATTTGGAGTTGCTACCACCTACACCAACATGCAAGCCAACACCACCATGAAAACATGTTGCTTCGCCATCCTTTAAAAAAACACCTTATGTATGTAAAGAAAAACACCTTATGTCTGTAAAGTTGTTCTTCTTCATTACCTAGGCCTCTATTGTTGCTGGTCCATACCCGATCCGTACTAACATGCTCGTTTTGTCACCATTCCCTGGTTATTTCTCTCGGAATTGCTGGTGTATCCTCCAAGATTTCTCCCAGACTTGCTTGCACATGGAATTGTTGGTGTATCTTGGGAATCCCTCCCTCGTTCGTTCAATATGCTAATTCTTCTATCTAAATCAGCATACATTTTGTTATCTATATGGTAAATTACTAAAATATTCTTAAATTCATTATCTCCTTATATAGTCAAAGTTTTCTGGAATAGAATTAACATGAAATAGAGAAATATTTGAATGACTTACAGTTCCTTCTTCAACAATAAGTATCTTCTAGGCCCTTCATCAACCTGCAACAAGTGTCTCGTGAGCCTGTAGGTATTGAGTACTTGTTTTCCAAGGTAATGGAAGTTAATGAGCCTTAGGTTCACTTCATTATGAAACCTTCAATAGGAAGTCTAACCCAATCCTTTCGCTTTGATTTGATGGAACCGATTGAGGATTTCATAATACTCCATTTTTTCTATGCATAATATTTTGTATAGGTAGCAACTCATGGCAGGCTACGCTACTCGACTAGGAACACAGCCTTACAGAAGCCACTGCTCTACCTTGGGAGAGATTTTCTCTTCCATAAGCTGAGCCGGACGTGGACAATATTTAACATCGTTTCTTAACCATGTGAACTAGAGAAAAGAGCACGTGTTGAAGACCAAAGATATCAACGACATTTTCCATATATATGGACTAGAGAAATTAGGGCTTGAATTTCCCCTCCATTATATTAAAAGGGCTAGAGTATTCCATTCTTTCGCAATATACATTCTATGAATCTGATTTTTTTTTATAGAGGCATACTCATCACCCAAGAACTGATATGCTTTATCTTTTTGCATCGGCCAATAACTAATGTTATTTTCCCCTTTGTTTGTAAGAAAATGACTCTTAAGCAGTAAAATTAGAAGAATGTTGTTTTATGATTTTGTAATCATCTATCATTTCTTGGTATTTGAAAGGATTTAGATATCTTTGACTATAGAGGCAGTGCATTCTAGGTGTTGATTTTTGAAACAAACATTCAACTATTGACTCAGTTATTTATGTGCTCAAGGACTTGACTTTTATCTATGTTTTGAATAAAAATTATACAATTCTTCCTAATGATGAAATATAAATGGAACTTACCCTCTTGGAAAGACTATGGATATCAATAGCTTGGCCTCTCCTTTCTCTCACATGGATGTAGTCTTTGGGTGGCTCTGGAGGCTTGACACTTTGCTCAGATTGTTTTGGATTCACTTCAACCTTCCCAGTGTGGATTCCTTGTTCAACATCAGGATTCAAATCATCCTTTTCCTTTTTAGCTTCTACACTTTTCGAGCGTTTTCTTTTGGATTCATTATGTAGGAGGAAAACAACAGAGCTGTTAAGAGTGTTCTAATATGAAAGCAGACTAAAAGACATCTAAAATTTCATCTGGTACGAAGCCATCTGTCTTAATTTGACTCAAAAAATAATCTAATATGGAGGGTGGGTTACTTTGACAGAAAATATCACCTTTACTGTTATGTTATTTATGAATGTACTTATGTGTGCAGGTACAAAAGAAGGTACATGACAAACACATTGTTCTTTCGTTTCTTTCTTCCTTCCTGCAACCAAGATGATAGAAAATGTTTTGACGACGCCTGTGGGGCTGGTGGCAGAAGCGATGGCTACCTGAATGTCCAGTTCCCATCACTATTTGATGAGTATGCCACACTTGGTTATTTGCATGAAGGTCCATATGTCACTTGATACCAACACGTGGACTATGGTTTCAAATAAATAAATTTTATTTTACTATATTTAATTACATTGTTATTTGTTTGGTTGCATGCTCCAACAGGTTGAAAACCGAGTCTTCATAAACATTATATAAACAAGTTATATGTATACATATTTTATTATCTTTTAGCTAGCCAGCCAGATAAGAATTTTCTCTGGAGTTGCAGTTAACTATAATCGCGACTGTATCCAGAAATAGCTTTTAGTTTGTCACGCAAAAGGTTTCTATTGTTGTTGTAAACATGAGATGAAAATTGAGTCTATTTGTAGTAGTTGTTGTCTTAAGCACTGTAATCTGCAACCTGAAAATAGTTGTTGTAGCTACATCGAGCAAAAATGAAACCATTCAAGGATTTGTTAGGATATTTAGACACTTAGGAGTTAGTTAAGATCTACTTGGTCCAATGTGTCGTTAGGTAAAACTGTGTTTCTTAGTGTGTTTCTTTAGTATGCATTAATATGCATTTGTAGTTAGGAAATCCGATGGTCACGATGTGTTCCCAACATAGAGTGATCCGATGGTTCATACTCTCCTCGATCTTAACGACCATTGATCCATGTCTTAACACCCGATTGGTCCATGATCTCTATTTAAAGTGCATAGAGGGTCATTTGTCGATGATCGATTGTGAGAAACTCTCTTGTAAAATCTCTCTGTAATATTTTTCTTTTTCATTGATAAACTGCTCCAAGTGGCCGCGTTGGCTAGGGCTGTGGATGTTTCCCCGTAGGAGTTTTACCACGTGAAAACATCGGTGTGTTGATCTTTGATCTGTTTATGTGAGTTTTTACTAAAGGTGTTTTTACTCTGTTGGAATACCTGTGTTTTTGAACATGGTATTAGAACTTGTTTGAAGATCCGCTCTTGTTGTAGATAGAGATCGTGAAGTGGAGTTTCCTCATCTCCATTTTCTATCATTTTCGTACATTTATGGTCTAAGAGGACTGTTCCATTACATCCAAAGCACTTGTTTCATTCAGGAACACTTTTCTTTCACTCAAAAAGGTTTTTGTTTCCCCAATATACAACCATTACAGTTAGATCTGAAAGTATAAAGTTTGAATACACATCTTTTAAAATTTTTGCAGAGTAGTGTTTTGGTTTTATTTCAGTTTTGTATTATTTATTTCTAGGTTGCTACTCTTTTATATCTGTGTATTCTCTTTGCCCCACGCCTGTGTGATCTCGGAAAATCAGAAACAGATAGGAAAAGGTGCATCTTTCGAGTAAGCTAACTGAGATCTAACCCTTGTTGTCATCGAGAATCGAAATGTTTTCTTGTGTGAAAAGAGTTTTTTTTTAGCATGCTTTCCAAGGCCATCTTCCACAACAACAACAACAACAAAAACACCACCAATCCTCCTTCTGAACATTACAATATGCTTTGCTAGACCATTTGGTTAAAAGTTGCCTTATTAAGTAAGAGGTCTTGAGTTCAAGTCTCTCTTTTGTTACTTTTTTTGAAAAAGTTCATGCTAACATTGTAAAGTGTATTTCACTTCAAGTATAAAAGTGAATCACTATAAGTAGCTTTAATATTTCATTTTAGAGTTATTTATTTTGCATGTAGATTTTCTTTGTAAAAGTGATCCCCACTTCTCTTTATAAAAGTGGGTCACTTCATAAAGAAACTTACACTATCACATGGTCATTTGGTTATTGTTTATGTCTTTTTTTAAAAGGACATAACTCTCACATCCGAAGTCCGTTTTCAGTGTCATTTTTTTTAAAACCGCATAACTGTTTGAGCTCTTTCCATTTAGATCATCAGTTTTAGTTTTTAAATCTGTATTATCTGCATATTTAATATGGATTCTACAAGCAATCTCTTACTTATCAACACCAACTACTTCCAATGGAAATCCCATATGGAGGATTTATTAAGAAGTAAAGGCTTGTACTGGATTACCCTGGGAAAGGAAACAACACCCACTGATGCTGATAAGAAAGCCAAATGGGATAATAGGAATCACGAAGCACATGGATTAATCAGAATGTCCATCTCTCCTGATTTAAGGTTCCACCTTCAATCAATTGATAAACCCAAAGAAGATTGGGAAAAGATTGAATCTTTGTTTGGTAAACACAATATTATTCGAGCACAAGAGTTAGAAAATCAAGTACTAACTTTAAGTCCAAGTGATTTTTATTGCATTGAAGACTATCTATCTAAGTTTAAAACACTCAGAACTTTATGTGAAGAATGTAAGATAAATATAGACGAAGATCATTGAATCTATCTTATTCTTTCTAAGCTATATAGTTCTTATTCTGTGTTTGTATCTACCTTTTATGCCATGCAACAGGCTCTAGGTGCAACTTATCAAAAACCTAGTCTTGAGAACTTTTGTGATGCTTTGATTAGAGAGAAAGATAATCTAGTACAACTTGGAGTGATCAACACTGCAGGTACCTCCAACAAAGCCTTAGTTGTCCATCCGAAAGATAAACCCAAGAATCCCAAGAAGAAACATCCTCACCACAACAACAAGCAATACAAGGGTCCCAAACCCACTTATACAACTTTTTATCCTAATGGAGACAAAGGAGAAAAATATAAAAATAAGAAGACTGAAAGACATTGCAACTTTTGTGATAAAGATGGTCATGATGAGTCCAAATGTTTCAAGAAGATGGTAGCGATGAAGAAGCACAACATCAATATTGATTCTACTTCTTCTTCTTCTTCTCATGGACATGCACTTTCTGCTTCTGGTTTCTCCTTCAATACAACTTCTACTTCTACTTATAATAAGTGGCTTATTGATTCTGGAGCATCTTATCATATGGCTAAGAATAGAGACATATTTTCTACTCTAAATGAATTTTACACCAAGAAAATATTTGTTGGTGATGATAGATCTCGTAGTGTTGAAGGATCTGGAACAATTCAAGTAGAAAATGGTCATTTCAATGATGTATTATGCATTCCAAGTCTTTCTTGTAACCTTTGTTAATGGGTAAATCAGTAGATGCGGACATGAACTAATCCCCCTAGATCCACCTGGATCTAGAACAAAACAAGACGGAACAAGATTCTTTCCCTAGGTTATAATCATTGAATTTACCTACCAAAGAAGGAATGGATAACATACCTTATGAATCACTTTCTTATGCCTTTGTTGATCCTGCCTTACTCCGACGTTCTTGCGAAATCAGGTCTGCAATAACACAAATCAACCAACGTGAAAGCAACAATGGTGAAATTCAATGATGCCCTAAACATGTGATCAAGGATTCATGTAATAAAATATCAATCATTTCATGGGAAAGAGACATGTCACTATATTACATTGATGAAAGGTAGAAGATACAACCGAATCACCTTGATGTCGCAAGTTTCCTTTCAATGGCCCTTTTTTCTAACACACACATACATTTTCTCTGACGTTTGTGTGAAGATTTCCATGAAAGCTTGATGTGAAAGCTTGATGGATGAATTGGATACCTCAAGCATTACTTGAAATAGGATTCTTCACACAGTCTTCAGCCTATTCTTTCATCAATTTTCTATGCTTCTTTATGCTTGTACCTCTAACTTTTTCCATGAGAAGCCTATCATTATATAGGAGAAGATGAAGTGGTTAAAGAGATGAGAATGATCCCATAAAATCAGAGAAGTCAGTAGGATTGTAACCATACGGACACCACCTCATATTTCCAGAAGATTCCACTTCTAGAAGCTGCTAGAACTTCTTTCCTCTTTTAGTTTTAAAGCGCCACCGTGACCTGCTTATATAGCAGCCTGCATAAATCCCATGGACTAGCTATAGTGCAGCTTGTGGAAATTAGGGATTTCTGCACCGTGTAAAGGGAGCATCTTGCGGAAGCCTTCCAAAAATGCATTTTGCAAGGGTGGAAAGAGGTTGTTTTTCTTAGGAAAAAGACAGGTTTCTTTTCTTAGGAAAAATATCATATTGGGAACTTGAACACATGTTTGTGTAATCATCATCAGGGTGACCAAAATAATTTGTAACAGAATGCCCCCCAAAGTATGAGGCTGGAACTCGAGACAACCAAAATACTTTGTAAAATACGTGTGTATGTGTCTAGAACTAGGGGCGCACTAATCAAGAACCTGCAAACAATCAAGTATCTGTACAATATCACACCATGTCTGAAGTAGGCATTCCCATGTTTAGATCATAAATGATTGAAATCATAAATGTAGGTCATGGCCACCAACTATACAATGTGGATCCATGTCAACAAGATTTTTCATAGCCACTAGAAATACATTGTGGATCCATGCATCGAAAACTCAAATATGAACATAGCCATGAGACATACAAGGTGGATCTATGTGTCAAAATAAATCACAAATACTCCATCGCAACCTAGACCAAAAATGATGAAGTCCGGAGTCTTCAATCCATCGTCCATTAGTATGATTCTAGTCACGTGATTACAAATGTTGAAGTCGAACATGAATAGAAACCACTTGATTACTAGTCATTAACAAAAACTATTAACAAGTGCGGGGGGAAATCACCATTGATGTCAATGACTCCCAAGGTACTCCTGTACAATCTAACAAGTGTGAATAAATGAGTTGAGGTCGAACACTTGATAGAATCTCTTGATCAGGGACCAATGATGTGAATCCACTGTCGAAAGTGAAGAAACTGCCATTGAGGCATGCAGGCTCTAAGGTACTAAATAATTTCTAAGTCTCATTCCTGGATAATGAGATGAAGTCGATAGGAAAATACTCGTCATAGGAGGGCTTTGATGTATCCCCCATCAATGAAGCGAAATAAGTAACAGATTTAGGGTGGAGAAAAATACATGTGCGACTTGGGACTGACACAAGAAAGCCCGACATGGTAAGAATGGACAATTGCGGATGATCAACTTGATAGAAGGTTTCAATTGAACTTCTCTTGAACATATGAATGAAACGACAATGATCTAGGAAGTATTGACTCAAAGACGACCAAAGATATGAACTTGCAGGAGATCAGACAAGAGACAAACGGATTACCCAACCCAGACTCAAATGACAAAGAGGGGTGTCATGTTCAAGAGCAACGTTTATTGCCCTTAATACAGATACAGAGACACATTCCTTTCCCAAATTTCCCCCCACCATTTCTGGCGAGTACCTCTTTATTTTTACGCAAGCTTGAGGAGAATAACATATGCTTGTCAATTTAATCTGATCCTTCGGAGTATATTTGACGAACCCTAAGAAGGAGTGGTTCGGTCCCATGCAGGCCTTTCGATGTTTGTTTAACGAGTCCAAAGAAAGAAAACTCGGGTTGTTTTTCATATTTATAGAGTCTAAAAAACTTTTAAAGAGAACTCTCTCAGTTCCTTTTTCATAAAAATAGTTCAATGGCACCGAAAAATGATAATCTATTGCCCACCAAACATTTTATTCAAATACTTTTACAAGTGTGAACAAAACAAGATCACTCGACAATCTTTTCATTTTTATGGAGTGTGAAAAGAGCTTAAAGGATACTCCATAGGTTTCGTTATTTTCATATTACCATGACGAGTATGAAAAGATGACAAAAATATACTCGGTTACGTTCTCATTGATTTTTGAGCTCAAGAACGAACAAAAACTATGCTCGAGGTTTTTCTGAAAAATCCTAAAAAGTAATTGTACTTACGATCAAAACAAAAAAACGTCTATACTTCACTGTCCGAGGTCCTAAATTTTTTCCTACAAGGAACAAAACACTTACAAGACCTTTAGAGTTAATGGGTTTTTGACTAAAATGTATTTATATAAAATAAAATATTAGGAAAAATGATAAAAAAGTAATAAGTAGAAGCAACAAGTCTTTTTCACCATTTTATTTGCGCTTGGTCAAAAACTTACCAAAAACCCTTGTTTTTTACCTCAACTTCAGCGACAGATTGCAAAGGCCATAGGGGATCATTCAACAAACAGATTGCGTAAAAGAGGTAAGCATCTTATCTTCTATCTTTTCAATGGATTAATTTTTGTTTTTGATGGTAAATTTTTTTTTTTTTTGATGATTTGGACTTGCTAGTCGTGCGTTTGGGCCGCCATGAGTGGCCTATAACAGGCCCTGCGGAAATCAATGATTTTTGTAGGTGCGTTAAGGCACACTTACAAAAATTCTGCACTGTACTTGAATCTTGATCGTGGCGACCGGAAAACTCTAAATAAAACTAAACGTTGACTCAACAAAAATCCCAAAAAATGTTGAAAAGAGTGCTAAAGATCTTCTCTGTTTCCCATGCAGGTGTTTGTTTGCAAAGATGTTGGAATGGAGAGAGCGTGAGCATGAAGACGATGATTTTATGGCTTTAAATGATCCAGGGACTGTGAATGCTCTCCGACAATGTGGTCTAATAAAATTCTTCAAAGTTCAGGGCATGAGAGCCCAATGAAGATTACTAGAATACTTGGTTCATATGTGGGATTCAGAACAACAAGTGTTCCACATGGGTGTTCATGTCCTCTCTTTGGGTATTGAGGATATTTATTTCTTGACAAGGTTTTCACGTTGTGGGGCACGTGTGACTCTGACAGGTGGTCGAGATGGTGGTTTTCCCATGAGTGATTACATTCGTCGGCATTGCGAACCTAATGCCAAAAGGCGTAAAGGGAAGGTAGCAATCCACGATGTGAGAGATTTGACTCTCAGGACCATCCTTTTCACCATCGCACGGATGGATGGGAGTTCTTCGCCACACATGGCATGCCAAAGTTACTCTCAATATGTTATTGAATGCTTGGAGCCTCGAGTATTCAATTGGTGTGACGGTGTATTATGTAGCATGAAAACCCAACTCACGAAAAGCAAGAATGGGGACCTAAAACAGTTTGGTTATGGGTCCATTTTAGTATATTTCTTCCTAGAAAGAGTTCCACACCTACGCCTACAGGTGGAATGGGGAATACCATCCTTGAGAGACCCACGAATGAAGAGATGGTGTGACTTAATGACACGGCATGTGGCAGGTCGGATTGTGAAGTATGATGATGCATTCTTAAATTGGTTGGGACCGCAAATCTTGATGATTGATGATTATGCTTATGATGGTCTAGATTTTCAGGGAGATCTAGATTTGGTTCTCCCCGAGGGATCTTAGTGGGGAGATCTAGGTAAGAAAGACATTTTTTTTTTTATAATGTTTTTATGAGTTTTAAAATATTTAATGTTTTTGTGTTTCCGATCAAAAGACTAATCAAAAAAAATTTGATCATGCAGATGTAGGGTCACATCGACCCCCTGGATCTTCTCCTATTCAGAGACGAGGAGAGGCACGCGTAGTAGCTGGATGGGATGCTGAGGATTATGATGCAATAAAGCAGAACCTGGAAGGGATGTCTATCGTCAAGCCTTCCAGGTTCTGC
>SNQJ01S0024658.1:21132-40074 GCA_010110895.2 Picea sitchensis | reverse complement strand
TATGCTATTGCGAGAGGCATCCATGATTCCATTTTGTAGGGGCCATGGGCTCTATATTTTGATATTTTGATCTTCGGATGAAAACTCTTTATATATATATATATATATATATATATATATATACATAAGGCTTTTACCGGTTTAATCTGATTTTTGTACAATATGTGAAATGTGATTGGAATTACAAATGTCTCAAATGCTATCTAATACATAATTAGCTAGAGTATCGGTTAATGTATTTATACATCTAGGAATGTGTTGATATTCAATATAATCGAAATGATGTTCCAAGAGGCGGATTCATAAATATACCTGTAATAAAGTAGGGCTTCAGATAGTATAGACATTGTTTAACTGTAGTACTACTAGCTGCAAATCAAGTCGTATAATGAAGCAATGAATCCCAAACGAAATAGCACTAGTCAATAATTTGATGACTGCACTATAATCTGCGATATTATTGGTCACTCGACTGAGGCAAACACCTTGTAGACAGATAAGTTCATTTGAGGGTGCATAGATTGCCCAAGCAACAGAAGTTAAATTCCGGGTACTACGGCTAGCACCATCGGCGAAGCCAATATAAGGTAGCGAAAACACCGACATTTGGAGACCAAACACAATGCAGGGTAAGTAGCTAGGGGTAAAAGTCAAGCAGAAACACACTAAAGTAACACACAAGAGTATGATACAGTAAAAATACAAGTGCTTATGCAGAGATAAGTTAAGCGTAGTATTTCTTTAAGTAAAGCCCATTTCTGGGTTCACTCAAAGGAATGCCATTGTAATCTACTAACTCGTATGCTCCCTTATCCAATACTCTTTTAACAATATAAGGGCCTCGCCACATAGCCTCAAATTATTCGGCTCCTAGCAAATCACGATCTTGTTCATAGAGGAGAACTAGATCACCTTTAGAGAACATGCGTGGCTTGACATGTTTGTTGTATTCAACTTTTATGTGTTTCTTCTGGGTTTCAATAACTAGGGTGGCATCGCGATGGGTTTTGTCCAATTTCATAAGATACAACAGACGTTCCTCTTCAGCAAAGGTGTTTGGGAGAATTTCGACGGCTAGTTTTAATGATGGAATTTCACATTCAATCGGTAGAATAGCTTCTAAACCATACACTAATTGGAAGGGTGTAAACCCCATGGCTAACTTCATGGATGTCTGATAGGCCCACAATGCTAAGAACAACATCGTGTACCAACTTGTTTTGTGAATTTCGATAATCCGTTGAAGCATGGTAATAAGTACTTTGTTTATCGCTTCGACTTGGCCATTGGCCTGTGGATAGTAGGGGGTTGAGTTTTCATGTCGAAGTCCCAACTTTTCTGTAAGCTCAGACATCATAAAGTTTCGAAAGTGACTACCATGATCAGTAATGATAGCTTGTGGGATTCCAAATCGTGTAACAATGTGATTGAAGATGAATAGGGCTACAATTTTTCCTGTGTTGTCGAATGTAGGCATCTCCTCGGCCCACTTCGTGAAATAATCTACGGCTACAATAGTGTGCCCATGCCCCCTGGCCGAGTGAGGGTTACATATCATGAAATCGATGCCCCATTTAGCGAAGGGTCCAACGGAAACTACAGGATGTAAGGGAGCAGGGAGATATCTTATTCTTTTGTTGTATGTTTGGAAAGCGTGGCATTTTTGTACAAAAATAATAGAATCTTTGAATAGAGAAGGCCAAAAATACCCGGCTCGTAAGATCTTTTGGGCAGTAGCATACCTAGATATGTGACCGCCACATGCTCTAGAATGGCATTCATTCAAGGATTTCTCAACCTCATCATAAATGAGACATCGTCTAAAAATGGAGTCAACTCCACGACGATAAAGAGTATCGTCGAGGATGATATACTGACAGGCTTGGTAACGTATGCAACCATGACCAGTACTAGACAAATTGGACTGGAAAGTTTGAGTTTGGAGATATATAATGTTATCTCCATACCAAAGGCCATCAGAACTGATCAGAAAAAGGGACTCATCGGGTAATGAATCCTCTACTACATTTTCCGTCTCAAAGCAGGGAAGGTCACATATCAACTCGACAAACACCAAGGATTTCTTAGACTTAGCATGTTCAAAATCTAAGTCAAACTCCTGAAGTATCATAATCCATTTGGAGTATTTTCCCCCTAGTAACTGGCCTGTAAGAATGTGCTGCATAGGGTTGCAATTGGAAATCACGGTGGTCTTTCATAAGAGGATATAGTGCCGGAAACATTGGACATCTTGAACAACTGCCAAGGCCAGTTTTTCAACATGTAAATACTTGGTTTCGATAGTCGTGAGACTCCGACTCAAATAATAGATGACATGTTCATCGTGAGAATCATCCTCTTGGACAAGAACCACGACAATGATAGAGTCTGAGGCAGCGAGGTAAAGGAAATAATCTCGACCGTAATCAGGTGGGAAAAGCAGTGGGGTATGGTTTAAAGTCAATTTCAAAGTGTCAAAGGCTTTGTTGGTGGTGGTGTCCCATACAAATTCAAAGCCTTTCTTTAATAGTTGAGTAAATCTGAGTGTTAACTCAACGTAGTTTGGGATAAAACGATCTATAAATTTTGCCGTCCCTTGAAAACTTTGTAGCTAGTGAAGTGAAGAAGGAGGAGGGAGATTGAGAATCCCTTCAAATTTAAAAGGATCTACCCAGATCCCTTGACGTGACATAATAAAACCCATGAGTCGGCTGGATTCCACGCAAAAGACACATTTGTGTGGGTTTAAGCGTATACGATAGAACTGACAGCGAAGGAAAATGGCTCGGAGGTGGGCCGGATGATCACTACGATGTATGGAATGTGTTGGTAGGTCATCTAAATATGGTTGTACAATGTGCTTAATATCATGGAAAGCGTAAGACATAGCACGTTGAAATGTTGCACCGACATTTTTTAAACCGAAGGGTAGTTTCTGGTAGGCAAAAGTTCCCCAAGGACAAATCAAAGCGGTTTTGTGTTGATCCTTGGGTAATATATTGATTTGATTATATCCAGAGAAACTGTCCATCAAAGAGAATATTTCACTTCTGACACAATCGTCGACGATTTGGTTAACGAAGGGGGTAGGAAAGTTGTCCTTAGGACAAGCTTTGTTGATATCCCTATAATCAACATAGACACAGATCATACCTTGTTTCTTGTTAACCAGAACTAGATTGGATACCCAATCAGTCAAAGCCACTGGATAAATAAAGTCAGCTTTAAGAAGTTTTTCTACTTCAAGCTTAATAGTAGTTGCTTTACAGGGGTGGACTAGACAAAGTCTCTGCCGGATGGGTTTGGCACCTAGGTATGTCTTGATTTTATGTACAACAATATCGAGGTTGATGTTAGGCATCTCTTCATAGCTCCACGTGAATATGTCACAAAATTATTGGAAAAGTGACTTATATGTGACAACCTCCTCGTTGGAATAGGAAGCTCCGATGTGGACATTTTCAACAACTCCAGGTTTAATAGAGATGTCGAGGGGGATGGTGGGTTAAATGTTATTTAATTTCCCTTCATATAACACATCGTGTGTGGAGTCAGGAACTGAATTAATAACGACAATGGTCAATGGAGTCGAGATCCGTTGATAACTCTCGATGGTGTGTTGTTCGAGAAAGAGAATGGAACGATGATGTCCATCATCCCAAGGGGTATCTTCCATCGACATAACTGACATAATCATCTCGTCTGTGGGTAAAATAATGTGGAACGGGTTAGGAGATGAATCATCGAGAGAAGAAGTAGAAGATTTGGCCGATTGAATGGCTTGGTAAGTGGATTCAACCAGACTTTAAGGCATCTAGTTTCCATAGCAAAGATAATCACCGGGTTTGGGTACTATCCACAGGTCAGAAGACGCAGGAGTTTCATGGATGGAGATAGAAATCATGTTGATCGAGGCAGCCAAAGGAGGTGGAACGTTGGGTGGTGGGATCGGGAAAGTTCCCATCAAGGTCGAATCTTTTAGTAGACCTACGCCGACATTTTCATATCTAGGGGGTGTCCTGGAAATGAAAGGGACGTTGCTTGTATGTGTATTAGAGTTAAAGAAGTCTAGTTGGTTGACAGTAATCACTTTTCCTTGGTGTGGAAAACGTATGACACGAAAAAGAGTGGATACAACTGCATGCATGGAATAAATCCAGCTACGACTGAGTAAAAGGTTGTAATCGAGAGGTGCGTCAAAGACCTCAACTTCTACACTGACCGATTTTCCTTCTAACGTGATGGGAAACAAGGGGAGGACACCGTAAGGTTTAAATACAAAGACATTAAAGGCTTTGAGAATGTTGCGTGATTCAGTTAGGGGAGGACAGCCAATGGATTTCCAACAGGTGACGAACATGACACACATCAAGGCACCCTCATCGATAATTGTTCTACAAATGTTCCTGTCAACAACAACAACTTCTATTTGAAACATGAGCTGACGGGGTAGCCTTGGGATGTGATCTTCCAAGTAAAAAATTATTAAATTCATATTCATAGGGTCGATTACACCAATATCTTTCAACAATGCCTTCCATTGAGTGGGAAAACTCTAGAGGACTCTGAGGGCTGACATCGCGAACGATGCTTGGGCCAGATCCTCTACAATACTATAGTTCTGGGAAGCACATGCATGAGGATTGAAAGTAGACTTTCGAACAACACCCTTTGGGGGAGGGCGAAGAACTGTATCTATGCTCAGTCGTTCAAGATGAAGAGAACCATTGGTAAGTGGAGCCAAGGGAGATTGTTGAACTAACGAAGGTGGTATTTCGTCAACTTTCTCCTTGGAGTAATAATAATCTTTGGCTCGAGTGGTAAGTGTGATGTCATTCTTCTTTGAATCACCATTACACATCAATACATAGGAAGTAGTGGAGGGGGAGGGTTGGTCATGAATGAACAATTGAGCTTGCTGTTGAGAAGGGAAGGGTTGAGACAACACAGCCGGTGTAGGCGGTTTTGGGGTCCCTTGAAGGAATTTAGTAACCTCGGCCCATCTTGGGCAATCCTTAGTGTAGTGATCATCACCATAGATAAGACAAGGGTATCGGGGTTTGTGCTTATCCTTATCGTCAACATGTCATGTTTTGGTCATCTTAGATTGTGGATTATTTTTATCCTCCTTATTCTTACCCTTCCCTTTTTTGGATTTATTCTTTTTGGCAGGGGTAGATTGAACAGAGTTCACCTCAGAAGTCTTGTCGGTGGGAGGAGTAGGAGATGGAGCATGTTGAACATTAGAAGCAACAGAATTGGGGTTGGTGGTAGAGGCTTATGCAGAGTGGGGTTGATCATGGAAAGTGCCAATCACACCATCAACTGCATGAGAAGCAGGAGGAGTAGTTGTAGTAGCGGTGGTAGAATGACGAGGTGCATCAGGGAGAAAATCGTAAAGAGTACTTGTTTGTGAGTAAACGAGGTCGAGGTATTGAGCACGATTGATCACTTGTTCTTCTGTGACAACTCCACCCATGGAGATGTCATGAGTGATGTCATGAGTGAATGATTTCGTGAACCACTCCGCCAGTAACTGATCGAGAAGTTCGAGTTTGATTAGACTTCATCTCCGTCTCCACTCATGAATGTGATCAGAGATATGAGTGGCTTTGGTTTTCTTGAAAGAACTCAAAATCTCGGTTCCCATTTCGTAACGGATTGGTAACTAGTAGTGAGTGAGGAAAGCCATGGCTAGGGTGTTGAAGTCAATGAAGAAGCCTCATGGTAATTCTATATACCAATTTGTAGTCGAACTCGTAAGAGTTTTTTGGAAGAGCCAAAGTCGTATGGAGTCGTCCATTAAAGAGTTGGACAAGCACCAAAGGTGAAAATTCATGACATGGTTGTTTGGATCCTCTACCGGTTTACCATCAAATTTTGGAATGTCGGATGGTAGCTTGGCCAGGATAACAGGCCAGTGAGGAGAGTGATGGATAGGGTCATTCAAAATCCTAGACAAATTAGGTAGATCCAAAGTGGCCAAGAAGGGTAATTGTCTATTCATGTGAGGGTTCTAGTGACTTTGGGGAGGAAGCCCCATTGGTAAACCAGTAGGATCATAAGCAGCTTGCATGTGATGTGAAGATCCTGGTAGATTCGATTGTGGGTATGGAGGTAGGTAGCTCGTGGGGTTGTACTGATTAGGTATGCGCCCCTGGAAAGGGACACTATATTGTACGTTCGAACTCCAAATGGGATTGGAAGTCCCGGGGTAGGGTTGGCCTGTACTAGGGGGTATACAAGAGATGACTTGGGGCTATTGCCCCCCAGTCGATTGAACATTACCCTGGGCAAGAAAATTCCAATACTGGGCTAGCGATGCTGGTATGTTTTGTCCATAAGGTGAGGTAGGTGGGGGTTGTCCCCCAACCGGAGGTTTTGTCTCAATGTGGGTTTGGCTCCTGGGTGGGGGTTGGCCCCTAGGGTTAAAGTGTATGCTAACAAGAATATGATAATTAGGTGTGAAATACTGAGTGATGCCACTGGGGTTGGTTCCTCCGGTGAAAGGTGGATAAGACCCTCTGTAGGGGGGTTGGGGAAGTGTCAGAATAAAACCGGCAACAGGATTGTTCCTAGGAGGAGAAAAAACTCCAGATGCTCCAGATGGAACCTGAGTAGGGATAGGGATAGAATCATTTAATGCATGATATCCGAGGGGAAGTGATGGTGTAAGTCTAGGTGAAAGTGGTGCGCCAATAGGGGTTTGGCTAGCCACCATATTCCTGGTGGGAATAGTCGTAGCATTTGGGATTATTGTAGAATGGGCCATCTGAAGGGGGATGGTAGAGTTGGGATTCGTTGACTGGGTGTCGTAACCACCGAATAGATAGGAAGTTATAATGGGAGAATGATCGATATCAGATGTTTCAGGTAGCTCGGGTTCGACAAATATATTGGCACTTGTGCTAGCGCCGAGAATATCTCGTCGTGAGATATGAGCAGACCAAAAGGGATCTTGACCTTCAGGGCCGATGAACAGTCTGGTTGGTATTCCAGAAGTTTCAAAAATAATATCTCTGGAAGAATTTACTTGAAGAATACGTCTCTCGAAACTGTGAGGGATTCAAAAGGACTCTAGAGAATCAGTGATTTGGAATTGTTCTAGAGAATCAGTTCTTTCCACTCATGGAGTGGCAGTGTCTTGGACCTCACTCTATTGAGGAGAGCCCTTTGGTGGGTTGGTAGGCAAGGGTTGAGAACCTCCCAAATCTTTTGGGGGTAGTCCTTGCATTCTACGTGAGCGGCGTGGAGGGTCAATGTTGGCGTAGCTAAAAATATTACAAAAGAAAATCTAAGGCCAACTATGGAAACAAACAACATTCACTAGTAAAATCTAGGAATCAAACCAAGCAAACAAGACCTTCTTATTTTGAGATCATTAGTTGGTGATGAAATCCAACGTCGCAAGACCGAGACAAGAAGGGGTTGTGCTAGGGTGGAAAAGTTACTTTGTTGACCTGCTGAATGGACTTACGCCCTGGTGCAAGGTCCCACACATAATTGTAGGTATACCCTCCAAGGAGCCCGAGTGATTCTGACCAACGTCGATTCCAGGTACCGTGAAGACTTGCCCCTCCATAGTCACCTTGTGTAATATACTAAGAATATAGGCTACTAAAGTTACCACAAACAACAATGATTCCTGGGGGAACAGTCGACAGTCTAATCCACATGCAAGGGCAGGGTATCTAGCCCGAAATCAACTTGAGAAGATTCCACTCATCATTGTGGGTATACCTTCAAGCAACCCCCATAATACATGCAATCTCTACACTGAGACTAACAAAGCAGGGTGAGTAACTCTGCTAATCTCAATGTGACCTCAGGTTTGACCCTTGTATGAGAAGGGCTTCCCAAAACAAAATGTTGCAAATGGAATTCAACACTCCCTATCACAAGATTCTATTGTGTGTTTTGTGCTTTGGAGAGTGTGTCTCACCACCTATTCCAAATCTCTATCCTAGCTAATGTTGGTGTAAAAGATCCCTAGAAAATTAAAGTTATGACTTGAGTTTTAAATTTCGCAATGTTTTTAAGAGGATGTTGTTACTCAAAAAGGAGATGGGAATGAAACCAATGTTGTGTATGACCTTGACCCAAAAATATGCAAATAGGAATGAATGATGCAAATTTATGTTCAATGAACTCTATCTACAACAGGGAGAAGGTATTTCCAGAATATCATATGCTACGAAATAACTTTCTTTTTCTCAAATGAACACAAACACAAACAACCAACACAATGAATTTTTTCTTAATTTTCCTCTTCTTTTGGATGCAAAAGTTTTCTTATATATAATTACTTAAATGAATAAATGATATCAAATTATTCCTTTCTAAAACTAGACCAAGGGCATGACCAAGAAAGGACAAATAATCCAAGAAAATTACTCTCAACAAAAACCCAAGTCAAACTTTCAATGGAGATAAAAATAAAAATTGACGAGGAAGTATTTCTCCAAATCCAAACAAAAAAAGACTTCTCAATCATCAAACAATCTAGAAATATATAATCAAACCACAACTCTAAATCTCATCTAAGAATTCCAACTGAGCAAGCACTCAAACATAATTTCAGAGATTATATTCTTGTCGATAGAAATCAAAAAAAGAAAAATAGAAAAAGATGAAAAGAGAGGTATTCAATCTCTGAAACCAATAAAGGTCAAGTTAAAACAATCAGAAGCAGTCAAGAGCTGGTATTAAAAACCATTTTCAGGCTGACTGAAGAAAAAAATGGGAAACAATAGAGGGCAAGACCCAATCCAAAAAGTTTTCAAACGCCGTCGTGGGAAGACAGTATAACACAGTGGGGAAATGAGTGGTTTCTGCAGGCCAATAATCATGCAGGTCAAGAAAATACCGTACTGAAACAAACCACTAGGGTGCAGAAATAGAAGGTTTCCACGATATACTTATAAGGTGTAGTGAGGAAGTCTTTCACAAAATAGAATTTTTTTTCAAAAAGGACAAAGGGTCTCAGGAAAATTTTAAATCCAATGAGTCTAATTGGATCTTCCACAGAATCAGAGACTGAAACAGAATGTAAAGAATATATCAAAAGAAAATGTCCAATAAAAAACCAAAAACTAGTTTTAGGTCCCCACTATGGTCGTCAATTTTGTTAACGGGTAAATCGGTAGATGTGGACATGAACTGATCCCCCTAGATCCACCTGGATCTAGAACAAAACAAGACGGAACAAGATGATTTCCCTAGGTTACAATCATTGAATTTACCTACCAAAGAAGGAATGGATAACATACCTTATGAATCACTTCCTTATGTCTTTGTTGATCCTGCCTTACTCTGATGTTCTTGTGAAATTAGATCTACAATAACACAAATCGACCAACGTGAAAGAAGAAATGGTGAAATTCAATGATTCCCTAAACATGTGATCAAGAAGTCATGTAATAAAATATCAATCATTTTATGGGAAAGAGATGTGTCACCGTATTATATTAATGAAAGGTAGAAGATATAACCGGATCACCTTGATGTCGCAAGTTCCCTTTCAATGTCCCTTTGTTCTGACACACACATACATTTTCTTTGACATTTTCATGAATATTTCCACGAAATCTTGATGGATGAATTGGATACCTCAAGCATTACTTGAAATAGGATTCTTTAGACAGTCTTCAGCCTATTCTTTCATCAATTTTCTATGCTTCTTTATTCTTGTACCTCTAACCTTTTCCATGAGAAGCCTATCATTATATAGGAGAAGCTAAAGTGGTTAAAGAGATGAGAATGATCCCATCAAATCAGAGAAGTCAGTAGGATAATAACCATATGGATGCCACCTCATATTTCTAGAAGATTCCACTTCTAGAAGCTGCTAGAACTTCTTTCCTCTTTTAGTTTTAAAGCGCCACCGCGACCTGCCTATATAGCAGCCTACGGAAATCTCGCGGACTGGCTATAGCACAGCCTGTGGAAATCATGGATTTCCACACTATGTAAAGGGAGCAGCGTGCGGCGGCCTTCCAAAAATGCATTTTGCAAGGGTGGAAAGAGGTTGCTTTTCTCAAGCAAAAGATAGGTTGCTTTTCTCAGGCAAAAGATCATATTGGGAACCTGAACACATGTTTGTGTAATCAT
Source organism: Picea sitchensis (assembly GCA_010110895.2). Classification (NCBI taxonomy): domain Eukaryota; kingdom Viridiplantae; phylum Streptophyta; class Pinopsida; order Pinales; family Pinaceae; genus Picea; species Picea sitchensis. The sequence goes on along the minus strand of SNQJ01S0024658.1, from coordinate 29,964 downwards.
CATTAGGGTGATCAAAATAATGTGTAACAACCTTCTATCAGTATATCAAATCACTCATTCAGGTGAAGGTAAAACCATAGAGTTTTCACCTCACCAAGTTATAATCAAGGATCTAAAAGATCATAAGCCTGTTCTTGCAATTGGAATTGCTGATTATATTACCAGGTTGTACAAGTTTGACAACTTTGGGCGATCATCTTTTTCATTAGTTTTTGTTGCTCATAGCGATGACTTGAGCAAACTTTGACATGAGTGGTTTGGTCATCTAAAATATTGCTCATTGCACCAATTATGTAATCAACAGATGGTGACTGGTCTTCCTCTTGTTTCATGTAGAGATGGTGTTTGTGTCGGTTGTGTTCTCGACAAACATCATCGAGACAGTTTTGAAAAACATGCCTCTTGGAATGCCTTGAGTCCTTTGCAACTTGTTTGCAGTGATTTGTGTGGTCCACTTTCTTCTCCTTCTTTTTCCGAGTGCAAGTATTTCTTAACTTTCATTGATGACTTTTCCAGACATACTTGGGTTTACTTCTTAAAACTTAAGAGCAAAGTTTTTGACAAGTGTTTGGCCTACAAGGACCTTGTAGAAAAGAAATCTGGACATCAAATTCAAAGGTTAAGAACAAATTAATAATGGAGGCGAATAAGTGTTGTGGTGGTAAATCCCCCTACGGACTAGCATTTAGGATTATATTATGCATGCAGATAAGACCAAAAGAATCCTACTTTCTAACGTCGTCCTAGACTTAATCCCCATTTCTTTAAAGAAAATACATGGTTAAGCGAACATACCTTGTTCCAGACGTTTGATGTCGATCCTTCTTCACGCTTGATCACTTGTTAGCAGCTATCCTCCCAAGACTGACCTGCGTACAAAACAAGCAACAAACTCTACATGCATTTGTTCTACAGGTTAATGGGTTAGATATTCAAACATATATTCACTAAACTATGAAGAACTCATATAGTGGGATAGGAAAAGCATTTCTTTATTATTAACTTTAATGAATCAACTTACAATGTCGAGACCGACCACCGCTCTGCGAAGCTGATCTTGGGATCCTCTTTAAATTTCCTCCAACTTATTTGCTCTGTATCTCTCTTTGCACAAGGATGGATAAAGGGTTGGGACAATGGGAATGTGAAATTGGGTAGAGTTTCTTTACTATTATTCTCCTCCTCCAGATAGGACCCCTAACCCTTCTTTTATAGGATAGAATAAGCTAGGTAATTGGATGAACCCTCGGCCATGCATGGTTGGAAGATTCAGTTAACTCACCCAAAGTTGTGTGTTATGTCGAAAACTTTCCTTTTTTCGTGCTTTTGTAGGTACACATGGGTTGTTTTAGGTCATCTAGCATGTACACGCATGTAGTAATGGAGTAGTGTGTGTGGGCCCTTATAAAAGAGGTTTTTTAAAGAGTTGTTCAACAGTGCTTTGGCAAAGAAGGGATCTAAGATGGCCTAATGCCAGGTAAGCATGTATGGTGCAAATTAGGGTTATAACAATATATGAACAATAATTTTACAAGTTACTGCACTACACAGGGAATCCAAATGAAACACATTGTTCCATATACACCACAAAAAAATGGTGTTTCTAAGAGAAAGAACAACACATTAAAAGAAATGGCTAATTGTATGATCCAATCTAAGGGATTAAGTCTTATTGGGCGGAAGCCATCAACTGTGAAAATTACATAGTAAATTGCACTCCCACAAAGGCTCTTAAAAATATAACACCAGAAGAAGCTTGGACTAAAATTAAACCAGATGTAAGTCACTTCTGTGTATTTGGTAGTATAGCATGGACTCACATCCCTGATGAGAAAAGGAAAGCATTGTAGCCTAAAAGTGAGAAGTGTATATTTGTTGGTTATTTTGAAGATGTCAAAGGTTATAGACTTCTTCAAACACATTGTAATGAAATTATTATTAGAAGAGATGTTAAATTTGATGAAAATCTCTTGGCCTGCAATCCTAATTCGATCTTTGTGCCTTCTTTGGCCTGTGAGCCTAATTCGATGGTTGTGCCTTCTTCGGCCTGTGAGCCATCTTCGACGTTTGTGCCTTCTTCTGTTATGGTTTCTTATTCAGATGATGATAGTGAGGATGAAAATCCACCTCCGCCTGCTCAACTTCCTCTAGGCGAGTCCTTTGAACCTAAACCAGCACCATCTCCACCACTTCCTAGATGGGTCCATTCAAAACGAGAAGCAATTGGTGATCTTGTCGGTGATCCTTCAGATCAATGTCGGACATGTTCATAGTTCTAGCAAGCCTCTTCTCTTTTGGCTCAAGTTTCAAAAACGCATGATCCAGAGACATTTGTAGAAGCTTCAGGTCATCCAGATTGGGATACATAAATGAATTAAGAGTATCGTTCTTTAATGGAAAATGATACCTGGGATCTTGTACCTCTTCCAAAAGGAAGAAAACTTGTCAAATGTAAATGGGTCTATAGAACTAAGTACACATCAGATGGAAGTGTTGAAAGACACAAGGCTCAATTAGTTTCCAAAAGATTTTCCCAAGTTGAAGGAATTGACTATAATGAAACCTTTGCCCCTCTAGCCAAAATGAATTCCATCCACCTTGTTCTTTCCCTTGTTGCCTCACATAAATGGGAGGTCCATCAAATGGATGTTAAATCTACCTTCTTCCACAGAGATTTGCAAGAAGAAATCTACATGGAACAACCTCCTGGCTATGTCCATAATGACTCTAGCCTTGTTTGTCACCTTAAGAAATCTCTTTATGGTCACAAGAAAGCTCCTTGGGCTTGGTATTCCAAAATGGAAAACTTTATTATTGCCACTGGATTCTCTAGATGCCATTTGATCCTAATGTCTATACCAAGAAAGTAGGAAGCCATCTCATAATCCTTGTCCTTTATTTTGATGACCTTATCCTTACTGGTAGTGACTCAAAACTTTTAAATCATGTGAAAACCAACATTAAGAAGAAATTTGAAATGACAGACTTAGGTTTTTTGCACTATTTCCTTGGCCTCCAAGTTTTGCAAACCAATGAAGGAATTTTTCTTTCCTAGTCTAAGTATGCTTGTGACCTTCTTCATCGCTTTCAAATGGACAATTGTAAGCTAACCCCTTCTCCCTTCCAGTCTGGAGTCAAGCTTACTGCCACCTAAACTTCTCCCAAAGTTGATGCCACCCTATACCATCAGTTAGTTGGTAGCCTCTTATACTTGACTCATACCCGTCCTGATATTTCCTTTGTTGTTTGTCTTGTTGCCCGGTATATGAAAACACCCCATGAAAGCCATTGGAAAGTAGCTAAAATGATACTTCGTTATGTCCATGGTACAGTTCAGTTTGGGATACATTACAGTTCAAGGGGGACTCCTTTATTGGTTGGTTTCACTAATTCAGATTGGATCGGCGACCTTGATGATCGGAAGTCTACTGCAGGTTATGTTTTCAGCCTTGGTTCATGACCTATCACCTGGGCCTGTAAGAAAAAATAGGCTATTGCACTTTCTTCAGTAGAAGCAGAGTACCGAGTAGCGGCAAATGCAAGTCAGGAAGCCTTGTGGCTTCGACATATCCTTTTAGAGTTTGTATTCCAGCAGTAGCATCCGACTAGCCTTTGGTGCGAAAATCAGAGTGCCATCAAGCTTTCCAAAGACCCAGTTCAACATCAGCGTAGAAAACACATCAAGCTACACATGCACTTCATTAGAAAGCTCATTCATGATCAAGTTATTGAAGTGCTTCTTTTCCCTATAGAAGTTCAAGTTGCAAACATTTTCACAAAGTCTCTTACAGAAGCGAAGTTTTCCAAACTTCGATCTATGTTAGGAGTTCAAAAAGTTGTCATTAAGGGGGGATAGGCTCAAATGCCTCCTTCCTTCTCCTATTGTGTCACCATTGCAAATCCTTTAATCCTATCCCAAGTTGTTCTTAAGGGGGGATGTTAGGATATTTAGACACTTAGGAGTTAGTTAAGATCTACTTGGCCTAATGTGTCGTTAGGTAAAAGTGTTTTTCTTAGTGTGTTTATTTAGTATGCATTAGTATGCATTTTTAGTTAGGAAATCTGACGGTCACGATATGTTCCTGACATAGAGTGATTCGACGGTTCATACTCTCCTCGATATTAACGACCATTGATCCATGGATTAACACCCGATTGGTCCATGATCTCTATTTAAAGATAATGGAGGGTAATTTGTAGATGATCGATTGTGAGAAACTCTCTTGTAAAATCTCTCTGTAATATTTTTCTTTTGGATTAATAAACTGATCCAAGTGGCCGTGTTAGTTGGGGCTGTGGATGTTTCCCCGTAGGGGTTTTACCAAGTGAAAACATCTGTGTGTTGATATTTTATTTGGTCATGTGAGTGGTTATTGAAGGTGTTCGTCCTCTTTTGGAATACCTGTGTTGTCGAACATGATTTTTGGTTCCACAAAACGAGGCACGAAAGCAAGTGGGAGTCCCTCCACTAAAATGGGATGTGAATCTTACAACATATGCACTTACTTATGTAAGAGAAAGAAGGCATGATTTCCTCCTCCAGCATTCGAATGACCTATTCAAAGAGAACATATTCTGGGGGCAGGGACTTCCTGCTCTGCAACACCCCTTGTTATGTATCTAAAATTTTGAAATGTTCATTTGTTTATATATTTAATTAAATTTCTTTCCTTCTAAATGCTCATTAGAGTGACATGTTTAGGTTAGATATATTAAATTGTTAATTTTAATAACTTTATGAGTATAACACACATCTATTTTAAAAATGTTTCCTTTATTAAAGTCAAGATCACATTTCTCGAAGCAACCGCAAGTTAGGGTTTTGACAGTCGCGGCCATAGAAGAGGGAAGCATGAGCACCAGAGGAGGGGGTAAGGGTACCCCCTCATACAAATAGATAGTGTTAGACAGAGGGAAAGGGCCAAGGGGCGTATTTTTCAAGGCACCAATGACAGGCACCTCAGGATCTGACCCTGGAATAGGGCAGGAAAGAAACGAGGGAAAAAGTGAATGCATGGAAGAGGAGACAAGAGAAACTCAGAACGAGATGCAAGATACATCGAAGACCAATTGAACAGAAGGGAACAACCCATGCAAACCTAAATCAACATTGATACCCAAGGTGGTATTGGAGGATCCACAGACACAATTCTACAAGGAACAGATGAAGGCGTATGCGTTAATTTGCAAATTTATGGGATTATGGCCCACCGAAAGAGTGTTGTGCAACTAGATCAAATATCATTGGAAGCCCAATGGGGAAGTGGAGCTCCATTTGGGATCAAAAGGTTTCTTCACAGTATTCTTCATAAACTTGGAGGATAGAGACAGAGTATTTGAAGGAGGTCCATACTTCCATGCATCAACAAGACTGTACATGCAACCATGGAAGGAGAATTTCTCCCTAGAAAAAGAGACCTTCAAAAAGGTACCAGTTTGGCTGAGACACTACTCCCTACCCTTAGACTACTAGTTACCTTCTAATTTTGAAGCAATAGGGAATAAATTGGAGAAATATATAAATACCACAGAAGCCACCCTAAAAGGGAGATACACATCTTACACAAGAATATGCATAGAGATGGATGTGTTGGGAGCACTCCCAGAAGCCATATGCCTCGAATTCAGGGATGAGGAATGGATCCAAAACATCGATTATGAACAAATCCCCTTTCGATGCAGAAGATGACATGAACATGGCCACCTGATTAGGGAATGCCATCTTAATAAAAAGCAGGAAACGAAAAATCCCAAACCGCAGCAGGATGAGGATGGATTTGTTAAACCAAACCCCAGAAGTAGAGCCAACAAAAAGCAGAGAAAATCCCAAGCATGAAATAACCCAGAGGTCTGTATTATCTTGGAAGGAAGGGATAAAACCAATCAAGGGGCAGAGGCCAAGAAGGATATGAATGAAAGCTTAGGAAGTCCGAGAAAAAACAACAGATGAGCCCACCGATCGACCTAACAACCAGAAGGAACAAGGAAGTTGCACAACTCCGATGGAAGGAGAAATCAGAGACAACAACACCCCCATGCAAGATGTAGAGGGAGAGGTGGAAATGACACTAAGAAAAGTAGGCACATAATATCCAGAACTCAGAGACCTGGTGGAAAGGGTAGGGATAGACCTCACGAACATATTGGAGCAATGGAAAAGACAGGGAGTAGACAATGTACCAACAAAGCAACTTGACCGCATCTAGTACCTGTTCCTCCTAAGGGAGGAAGACAAAGCTAGAGGCCTAAAGCATGCACACGAGGGGATTGGACACCTAGGAGTCAAAGGTCAACAAGGTACAACCACAACTCTCACCCAAGTAGACACAAAGGAAAAAAGGAAGGAAATCCCATAATTTAGCCTTGCAGGAGCTTGGAGCGCTACTAATAGACTCGGGTAAGATCAAAAAACTCTTTCCCAACTCCCCCCCGCATGTTTAAATGAACGTTATAACTTGGAATATAAGAGGCCTAAACAACCCAAGAAAGCAACAAATCCTTAGGAGTAGACTAAAACAGGAACAATCGGATTTCTGCTTTATCCAAGAGACCAAGTGTAATACAGAAAGAATGGAAACAATTAGTCAACAACAATGGCTCAAGTACAAGCTGGTGGCTATTGGTGGCCACCAAATCGCAAGAGGCATCCTCACCCTGTGGAACCCACAAGTACTAAGCCTAATAGCAGCCTAAGTGACAAGGCATACCCTTATGGTCTGTATGCAACTCATTGGGAACACATAGGAGATTTTATGCACTAATGTGTATGGACCCCAAGCATTAGAGGATAGGATACGTATGCTAAGTGACCTAGATGATCTAAAAAACCGAGCCAACAACCTCCATTGGAACCTAGCTGGGGACTTCAACATCATCATGTCACTTGCGGAGAAAAAAGGAGGGACAAGAAGATTGGATAGAGATGCGGAGGAATTCTCAAAATTCATAGACACAGCGGAGATGGTAGATCTAAAAACCAAAAATGGCCAGTTCACCTAGAACAATAAGAGAATGAGTCAGCATCAGGTAGCAACAAGACTCAATAGATTCCTAGTGTCAGAGTCAGTCATTATGAAGGGGCTAACATTAGGCTGCAACATCCTTCCATGGGGGGGATCTGATCACTGGCCAGTGCAACTAGAAGCAGGCTTCTAGACCACACCAAAGAACAGACTCTTCAAATTCAAGAAATTCTAGATGGAACACCTGACTTTCAAGGAAAATATCAAACAATGGTGGAGTGAAGAGAAACCAAAGCAAGGGACAAGGATGTTCAAAATGTACAAGAAGATAAAACATATCAAATATAGGCTCAAGGAGTGGAACAAGGACACATTTGGGAATATAAACCAAGAGAATAAAAACATTGAAGAAAAAATGAAAAAGCTCCAGGAAACCTAAATTTCGGAGGGCTACAATGAGGAACAGAAAAAGGAGGAGATCCAGATGACCCAGGAATGGGATGAGAGGTCCCAACAAGAAGAAACTCTCTGGCGACAAAAGTCTCGGATTAGATGGCTAAAGGAGGGAGAAAGGAACACCAAGTCTTTTCACAGAAAAACCAGGGCCAGAAGAGCCCACAACAAAATCATGAAGATAAGGGACCCTAATGGCATAGAAAGAGAGTCCCATAAGGACATTAAAACAACTCTAGTAAACCACTTCCACGGGATAGCCCATGAACCTAACCAAGATAGAGTGGATGCCATACAAAAGGTGATCTAGCATATCCCTAGCCTGGTAAAAAAAGAACAAAACAACAACTTGATCAAGCCCATTGTGGAGGAAGAAATAGACCAAGAACTCCAGGAAATGCCCAATGGAAAATCCCCAGGCCCAGATGGTTTCACAGTGGAGTTATTCAAAGCTTGTTGGGAAGTCATCAAATGGGATGTTTATAGAGTAGTGGAAGACTCTAGAAGGTCATCATCCATCTTGAAAGCACTAAATGCTACATTGATTACACTCATCCCCAAAGAAAATGAAGCCAAAAATCCCGATCATTACAGACCAATAGTGTTGTGCAATGTGGTGTATAAGATAATTTCCAAGGTTATAGCTAACAGATTGAAACCACTACTACTCACACTGGTTTCGCAAGAGAAGGTGGGTTTTGTGGAAGGAAGGAAAATAATAGACAATATTATCCATGCCCATGAACTGATCCACACCCTGAAGCTCCAGAAAAGAGGGGCAATGATAATATAATTGGACCTAGTGAAAGCCTATGACAAAATCAGTTGGCACTATATGGTTACGACCTTGGAAGCCTTCGGCTTCACCCAACACTGGATCAGATGGATAATCAACCTAGTATCCACAACAAGCTTCTTGCTTCTAGTGAATGGAGCCCCTGCCAAACCTTACTAGCCCACAAGAGGCATCAGATAGGGAGACCCATTGTCCCCCTTCCTATTCATCTTAATGATGGAAGGACTCAGTCGAAGGATAAAAAGAACAACCACAACAGGGGAAATCAAAGGCATCAAACCCTATGAGAATTGCCCAACTTCATGGCATGCCCATGGTCAAGGAAGCAAAATCCTACAAATGAATCTTAGATGAGTTTGGGAAAGCCTCAGGGGAAGAGATAAACCATTCCAAATCTATGATATTCTTCTTTAACACCAACCCTGCTATCCAAAGGAATTTGGCCAACATCCTGGGCTTTGAACGTAAAACCCTCCCAACCAAGTGTTGGATCATGTTGTCATTGATGCCAATGGTTTGATTAGTTGGGAGATTGTTGGATCATATGTCATTGATGTAAATGGTTTGGTTTGATTGATGTCATTGGTTGATGTCAAGTAATTGATTGATATGATGCCCTTG
>SNQJ01S0024658.1:0-21122 GCA_010110895.2 Picea sitchensis | reverse complement strand
AATGCCATCACCAAGAAGATCATCTTCTGTCTGTTCAGTCATCAATGATTCCTCATAGTCATGTTGTGTTAGATAAGATTTCCCTGTCTCTTCTCCAACACAATGAATGTCACCTTCTCCATCTTCTTGATCTTCACCATTGTATTCATCCATCACAACATTTTGAAGAGGGACCTTTATCCTCTGATCTTCAGTAGAATTCTTTTCTCTTTGCAGGATCTGAGTTGGCTAATTATTTATTCTAAAGTTATTTGGATTTTGATTCGGATTCTTTCCTACAGGATCATAAGTGCCTCTTCCCTTCACAGGCTATTTATTTTCGATCTTGAGCCTAGATATCTCAGAGGTTAGAGACTCTAGCATCTTGGCCATTTTATCAAGTTTTGGATTAGCATTCAATGAAGATGAAGCCTCATTTTTTGGTCTTCTCCTATCAGAGTCTCCTTTCCACTTCTGGGAGGCCAGAATATTTGATTCCACCTCAAGGGCAGCATCTTGCATGAGAGATAATGTTGGTGACCTCCTTTCTCTCAACAACAAATAGAAATCTGAATCAAAAGCATCAGAATATGTGATCTTGGCAGAAGCATCTGACGGTTTTATCTCAGCTGGTATTTTTCCATACATCTGGTTAAACCTCTTAGTGAAATCNTAAATCTGAGTCAAAAGCATCAGAATATGTGATCTTGGCAGAAGCATCTGACGGTTTTATCTCAGCTGGTATTTTTCCACACATCTGGTTAAACCTCTTAGTGAAATCAGAGACTAACTCACTACTTTGTTTCCTCAAGTTTCTGAATTCTGTGATGTAGTAGACAAAATCTCTTCTGTCACCCCAATGTTTCAGAAATGTCTCATCCAATTGCTCGATTCCGGCAATGGAATCAGTAGGGAGCTCTTTGAACCATTTCCTAGCATGGCCATCTAGGATTTGGACAAAGACTCGTGTCCAAACATCTTCTTGCTCAATATTAAGGTTTTCAGCATAACTGTTAAAAGCCTCAATATGTTCTTCAGCAGACACATCGCCTTCGCCTGTGAATTTGGGCATATATTTTTTATAGTCTCCTGTTGGCATGGCTGCTATTGGGTTTGGAAATATGAGTGGTGCATACCTAGCAGCTAGGATTTGTTACATCTTAGTCAAAGGAGGTGGTGCAGCCATGACTATCAGAGGTGGGGAAAATGATAGTTTCTTCTTCAAGTCTTCAACACTGGAGAAATGTGAAAGAGGTGAATCTTCTAATGGGAAAGAGTTCTGATAAGAGGCTCTGTAAAAATTTGCAAGCTGTCCAGCTAAATTTTCTTCACCCTTAGAAGAAATCTCTTGGAGGAGATGTTCAACAGCAAGGAGGCTAGTATAAATGTTCAAGTGGTCTTCTTGCTGCTGAGAGTGGAAAGACTCAAGGGAAGAAGAACTGTGGCTTCTTTCTAAAGTCTTAGATGTTTTTTCAATCAAATTAGAGTCTATCAATTTATCATCACTAGGATTTTTCTGTTGATCAAAAAGAGTTTGTTCTTCTACAGTATTTACAGTTTTTTTTTCATCAGTGTTCTCTGAAAAGAACTCAAATTTTTCTGTAGTAGATTTTCCAGATCTGAAAAGAGGATTACCTTTTGTATCTGATCTTGAAGTTTGAAATCGCCTTTCCCTTTGTGAGAATTGATTCTGGATTGGACACTGGTGTGATCAGTGATTCTTGAGGATTCGCCCTAGTACTGATCCTCTTAGGAGCCAGGATGAACTTGTGGAGTTGCTAGATAGATGATTACAACCAACTGAAAATGTCTAATCTTTGTCTATCATCAAAGATCATCTCTGTGTCGTATCCCAGGAAAGAAGAACTTGAATTTCGTCTCCCCGGCAATGGCGCCAATTTGTTATCACTCCAAGAAACCTTTTGTGGTTGTAGACCAAAGGTGCTTGGTAACTTAGAAATAATGGTTTTTATGTGTTTGGGACAATGGGGTATTTAATGATCTATGTAAAAAACAACTCATCACACATCTAAAGATACAGTGCTTTCAGGAAACAATAATCAGATCAAGTAATTGAAAGGAGAGGATGGAGAACACTATTCTTGATTGCCAATACAAGTGAATGTAGGGCTTAATACAAGACAGAGAGAAATCCTTTAATTTCAAGTCTATGAGCTCAATAAAGAGATGACAGTCTTCATGAACTAAAATAAACTGAAACAAAGTACAGAAAATGAAAGATCGATAATTATGATATTGAAAACGAAAGGAAACTGAACTTTATTTCTGCAAAAAGAGTCTATACAGTAGCATAAAATATCTCCCAGTTTGAACCCCTGTCTTTTAGCAGAAATAGGAATTTATAGCCTCTTACAATCAGTTTTATAGATCCTAAAAACATGGATCTGTGTTTAAAAATAGCAAATCAAATCTAACTAAACAACTTGATAATAAAGATTTAACAACTAAACTATCATTCGAACTATCTTCAATCTCAAAAATTCACCATTTTCATCCTTCAACTCTTGGAATATGTGATGTGATGAAACATGGCAAGACACCTGTCTTGACAGTTGGATTTCTTCAATGTTCATAGTCGATATTTGGGGAAATTTGTTTTGCATGTAGTTCCCAAAATTTGCCTCGAACCTCTGATGCTGAGTCCTTTGCAAGCATGTTGTCATCGCCCTGATACTCTGGAATTCTTTTATAACCTGTGAGAAATGACCTTTCCCGTCCTTGGCTTCCAAAACTCATTTTCCTGCTTTCACCAGCTAACGGGCTTTATAATTCGCTGGTTAGCTGGTGAAAGCGTTGCCTTTCACCAGCTAACGGGTCATAAAATTTCACTTTGGGCTGGTGAAAGCTCTGTGTGAGCCAAAAATGAACTTTCACCTCAAAAATGTGATTTCAACCAAAAATTCAATGTGTCTCTGACTTCTCCCCCTTCATGTTAACAACAACTTGAGCAAGTACCTTCAAGTCTGGATGGGACTTTTGCTTTTGTTTTTGCTTCAATCTTCTTATCTTCCTTTTAAGGCGCTTGGCAAACCACCATAGACTATTGTAATATTTGGTGATCTTCTGATTTCTTTTCCTCTCTTTAACACTTTCCCGAGCCAGTCTCTCAAAGCATTGGTTTTTGCGAAGTTATCAAACAACTTCTTGTACCTTTCTTTGATTACTTGTTCCAAAACCTCTTGCTGAGCGATTACCTCTTTCAGATGCTTGATTTTCTGAGTTTTCTTTGACTTAGAGATTTTTTATGTTTCTCCTTCCTCTGTATGAGTGAAGGTCTCGTAATTCTGTGCAAACTCAGTTGATTGCTTAGGATTCTTGGTGACAGGGCTCTCATCTTGTTGCTCTGGTCCTGAGTCTATGTAGGGCAGGTTTAATATGTTTGTTCTCTTCTCTATAGACTGTTGTGTTGGCTGTTCTGTAGAGGTTTCAAAGTTTAACCTTTTCTTTGACCTGTGGGATTTTACTCCATAGATTCTATCCTCTGGAGGTCCTGGAAGAGTCCTCCTTCTCCTCGAACTTCTTTGAGGAGTCAATTGTTTCTTTCCACCTTTCCCCTGTTCATTTACAGGCTGGGTTTGTGTTTCAAAACCCTCCCAAAATAAGAAATTCTGCCAGCTCCTTCCCTTCTGCCTTAATTCCTCCAGAATGATCAATTTAATAAGGCCAAAGTGGCACAGAGTACTCTTCATGCTTAGGGGTTGAGCTCTGATCTTTTTGCAGACCTTAGTTAAACTCTTGTGTAAGAAAAAGGGTAAATTGAGGAGCGTTTTACCTGTGAAATGGTATAGGAGCTTGAAATGATACATCATGAGTTTGTCATACCTTCCCTCCGATGTGATGTAGAGTTGGATGCCCTTAAACAGATCCTGCCATTCATCCTCTAAATGTGAAACTGGTATTCTCTTCTTCCATGCATTATACTTGAACTCCTCCTTCAAATAAACTACGAAGTTTAAGTTTTTGGTGGCAGTGGCTTTGAACCAACTCTGTTCTGTCCTTGGTAGGCTGGTCACTGCAGCGATGGTAGCTTCATCTACTAAGATATCCAAGGACCCAACATGAGCTGTATTCCCGTCGAAAGTTTGGGCAAAAGCTTCTGCTGTCGACTGGTGGCAACCGTTTTGCAGTCTCTCAACAAATTCAATGCAACTTATGTTTGAGAAGTGCTTCTGTACTTCTGGATGTGCCTGTAAGAAAGATAGGCTGTCCAACTCCTTTCTGAGTAGAGAACCACTGCGTCTTCTCGCCATTTGTAGCTTGAAAACCCCAACAATTCTGCATACCAACCCTGCAAACTGTTGTTCGAGCTGAGGTCTTGCACTGTTGAAAGCACTCGAGAGTCGGCTCTGTTTTCTAACATTAGAAACTTAACAAACCTTCGTGAACAATGTGTAATATGGAAGCAATGATCTGATTTGATGTTGTCAGCCTGGTAGTACAGCTTCTGTACTTGCACTAATGAATTTGAACTTGCCATCCCCGACGCCATGATTGTGGAGCATGAGCTTCTGAACCGAATCCGATTTGCAATCCGACTTGGATGTGGAACTCAAGTTTTCATGATTATCCACTTTCACCAGTGCGTCTTTCTTGATTGCATGACGTGAGTTGATTGCATCATGATTTGATTTTTGAAACGTGGATAAACGCACGTGATTCCCGCTTTCTTCATCCAACGGCCCGTGGAATACGCCCCTTAGCTGTTGAAACTTACCACTTTCACCAGTGCACAATCCACTTTCACCAGCGCACAATCCTGTGGAAAATGCCCCTTAGCTGTTGAGACTTACTGCTTTCACCAGTGCGCCACCCTGTGAGAACTGATCCTTAGCTGTTGAAAGTCTTCACTTTCACCAGCGCACAACCCGCAACAATGCTTCTTTGGATGTTTGAAAAGTAACACTTTCACCACCGCACGAACCTATGAGAGATGCTCCTTAGCTGTTGAAAGTCACCACTTTCACCAGCTAACACTCATCTTTTAAACACATGTTAGCTGTTGAAAGCAATTTATGAAAATTTTGAAAGGAAGACTTTTATGGGTCATCTTATTTCTAAGACAAAAACCAAAACCTAAGTCTTGCAGCTAGAAAAACTCAAAATTAATTTGAGAAAACTACCAATAGCCGTTCTATCCACCACAAAATGCGACCAAAGGGACGTGTTCATTTTGGGAGCTAACAGGTGGCTTGGGAGAAGGTTTGTAAGCCAAAAATAAAGGGAGGCCTTGGGCTACACGAACCGCAAGTGACCAATGATGCCTATGGGGAAACACTCTAGTGGTGATGGGTCAAAGAAATGACCATGCCATGGGTCAACCTGTGGAAGGAAAAGTATGCCCCAGACATTAGTAACTAGGACAAAATCCGCTTTAGAGGCACCAGGGAAGGTTCCGTCATCTAGAGCTTAGCCTGGCGCAACAAGACTTGGATCCAGACACACAGGTTTTGGGAAATAAGGAATGGTAGAACCACCCGATTCTGGTAGGATGCCTGGAAATAGGAACCCGGAATGGAAAAACTGGGCGGGGAGGAACTCCAATAGGAGATGATGGTGCAAGGAAAAACCTGGGTCTACCAATACTGGAAACAAGAAGCTGATCACAAAAAATGGAGAATCTTTAACACTCTCACCCCACAGACTAGAGACCAGACCGCAATAATAGTTAAAGAGGTGGAGGAGGAATTGGGGAGACAGAAAATTGTAGTCACAGATGGAAGTGACCAGCTAATATGGGGGCACAAAGCAGGTGGGGAATTCAATCATTAAAAAGTATGCCACTACATAGCAAACTAGGACTAAGAAGACTCAACGCATCAATGGGACAAGCTCTAGAACAACCCCCAATGGCCAAAAATAAAAATCTTCCAGTGGCTAATACTACACAATCGAATCCTAACTTGGGAAAACCTAAAGAAGAGAGGTTTCATAGGCCCTTCAAGATGACACCTATGTGAAGAAAAGGAGGAAACAACAAACCATCTCCTGGATGAATTCCCCTACACAACAGAATTATGGGACTGGCCGACAAGCATCTTCTGTCAGTCTAATAGGATCAGAGGTAGTATTTCTACAACTATAAGGACTTGGAAGGAAAACTATAGTGAAAATGAAGAGGTGAATCTCTGCTGGACCCTCATTCCCGGCATGATCATTTGGGCAATATGGAAGGAACGAAAGCGACTCATTTTCAGGAACCAAAGATGGACGGATGGAAAGATCAAGGAAATAATAATAGCCATGACAAGGGAAACGGTGTAGATCTGCAACCACCAGACAGGAGGAGAGAAACCCACAGACCGGGATCTCAAAATTCTAGAGACTTTCCATTTGAAAGGAGGACACAACCCTAATCAGGTGAGACGGTTGCCACAACTACAAGTAGGCGAGCGCAACTGGAAACTGCCACCAGAGGGATCCCTCAAGATAAATTTCCACGACGCGTCAAAGGCTAACCCAGGACAGATAGGTGTGGGGGGAGTAATCATGGATAATCAAGGAACAATTATCCGATTGTACATTAGAATTTTGGGGAACTCAACAAACAATGCTGTGAAATTTGGAGCACCGGAGACCGTCCTTGAGATACTACACAGGGAAGGAATGAAAAACGTAATAGTGGAAGGAGATTCCATGTTAGTCATCAACATAGTAAGGAAACTCCAAAATAGAACCAAAGTGGGAAAAATTCAGAGGCACTGGTGCTTGGCGTACTATCTGCAAAAAATTCAGGAGCATTTGCAGACAGGGATCATAGTGGAGTTGCATTGGGTCCGAAGGTCAACAAATGGACTCACGGATAGAATTACTAATGAAGGGGTCGACAAGGAAGGATCAGAACTGGATGCCACATGGATTAACATCCCAAATGGCCAGTTTCAGACAGACTGTACCCAACTAGCAGAAAATGACTATGACGGCAGCCAAAGTACGCATGACTTCATCAAGGCTGGAGGCATAGAACTAAATGAAGGGAAAGTAGGATCCAAGCCGAATCCGATAGGCCACCTCTTAAACACAAGTTACAATGAAGATCACAGTCACACCACAAGAGGGGGTATGACACCATGGTCCTATCAATAGAATAAAGTACAAGTGTTGGTCGTGGGAGAATGGAAAGGGTAATCCACAACTGACAAAGGACGAAGACCAAATGGATATCCCGAGGGCAGGAATGGGTATACCTCATCCATGCATAGGTCTCGAGGGAGGAAATGATTGGATTTCAACGTGAAAGGAAAAATATTGGTGCTGAAATGACGACAGAGCTCCCAAGCACACACACTCGAAAACAGAGAAAAAGGACTGAAAGAAATTCCTTTACGGGAGACCCATGATTTCCTGGATAATATCACTTTCGGGGAAACTCTATAAAATAAGAAGCATCAGGGATAACGACATACCAATGAGAAAAAATTACAGAGACCAGAA
The DNA here is from genome assembly GCA_010110895.2 of Picea sitchensis. Taxonomy (NCBI): domain Eukaryota; kingdom Viridiplantae; phylum Streptophyta; class Pinopsida; order Pinales; family Pinaceae; genus Picea; species Picea sitchensis. Next base: position 13,691 of record SNQJ01S0024658.1, on the reverse strand, counting down.
AGGGGAGAGTAGTAGCGGAGAAAGAAGTCATGACAGAAGCCACGACTTTCAAACAAAGATGGTAAGAACGAAGAATACCCAGAGTAAGAAGGGGTCCTAGGGGGAGGAACTCCCATCAAGGGCCTGGAAGATCACTAGGATGGAACAGGCAGCCAAAGAGGACAAAGGCGCCTTTCTCGAACATGTTGATACAAAGGGAAAAGAAGTCATTGACAGGTGGGAGCAGGAAGTCAACACCAAGCACCAGGGCAAAGCCTGGGCAGAACTCATCCAAGAAGCAGATGGGATAAGGAACCCAGGGGCCACATAGCCCAGGAAAACCCTCTACCACAAAACGGTGGAGGAATCTTGGCGCACAAAAATGCTAATAAGCAAGTTGAGAGCTGACAAGAATGAGACCAACAGGGTGGAAAACCGAGGCCACAAGAAGGAAATCATAGAAATTCTGAGCTGCCTCAGTAACCTGAAGGTTAGCGCAAGAAGCATAACAGAGGACCAGAAGAACCAAAGCGAAAAAATAGAATGACTAGTTGGACAATTCCAACTCTACCTTCGCTATGTCCACCACCTGGACATCACTCTAGCAGAATGACGTGGAACACCAGCCAGCATCAGAAAGACATAGAAAAAGGAGAACAAGGCAAGGAAGGAAGGAGATGAAAGCCATTCAATCCTCTTGGACTAGTGCAACTTCAACCCAATATCATTTTGTTTATCAGAGTAGGAATAACCCATGTTATATGTTCTCATTTTTATGTATTTCTTATGGTATAGTTTTTTCAAGCGAACTTATGGAGACTGGGTCGGTTTCCTTGGGTGGTGGCCTAGTCATCCCCTCACTTATGTAGACAACGCAACTTTGGGACCCCTGATCTGGTTTCCTTATGGAAGATCATGGGATACCCCTCAATCCCTTTTTGTATAATATTTTACTCAGTAATATAGAACCTCAACTCACTTACAAAAAAAAAAATTCAAGACAAAGTGTAATGCATTTATTAAAGTATTTACCTTAATTGATAATCCTAATACAAAATCTTTACCTTTATTGTAAGAATTGACTCTTCTAATTCCTCGCCCTTCTTATAAATAATAATTTAGAATTCTATTAGAATTTTGAGAAAAATGATTTGGGATTCTATAATTTGCTTTTTATTTCGTTGAACATAATAATATTTCTTAAAATATAATAGTTATTATAATATATTTATTTATTTTATTAATATTATCACAATATTCAAACTTTTAAAATATCTTGAAATTGATATTCACCACAAGCTCAAATAGAATTATAGCATTGAGAAAACAATTATTAGGGGATGGAAAGTTTATTATGGGCTTGAAAAAAATTGTAAATCAATTGATCTTTGAAGTTCGAATAAGAAGAAACTCCTCTTTGAGACTCTTGTTATACATGTTATTCTTTATGGATGTGAAGTTTGGGGTTGTAGTATCTCTCGTGAATCCTGGAGAAAGATAGAGGAAATACAAGAGAATTTTATAACCTATAATCTCAAAATTAAAGGAAATATGCCCTATCCCATCCTCCTCTTAGAAACAATCATCTCCCCCATTGAGAGCACGACTATGACAAGATACCTAATGTATAAGAACAAGTTAAACAACATGGAAGACAAGAGACTTCCTGAAATTGCTTCAAAGTCAAGTTGTAACCACCATTGACTCAAGCGAGGATGGCATATAGATGCCTGATCTTGGCTAAACTATTGGGGAATGATGGAAGACACCATTTTCCAGAGTAAAGATACTATTAAGAATATCATCAAATCAAAATTTAAGGAGAAAATGTTGTGTGATAAAGAGTTAGAGGAAAAAATAAAATTAATGTATTATAAGGATGTAATCAACCCTAATACAGAAGATCAAAATTACCTATCTGTTTTGACAAGTGTAAAGAAAAAAATAAGCATTGCTAAGATAAGAACAAATTCTCATGATCTCCATAGTGAAATTGGGCATTGGTCAGTTCCTAAAATGTCATGGGATGAAAGAGTGTGTCACCTTTGTGACACTAAGAAGGTTGAAGATGAAAGGCACTTTCTCTTAGATTCTCTAGCCTATACCCAGATTAGATCTCATTTTCAAAATATGTGTCACACTACCAACCTTCATAACCTCTTAACTCAACAAAACTATGATGATCTTGGAAAAATTCTCTTAATGCTTTTCGAGCACATAAACAAAATTCTAAAGAATCACAAGTAATCACTTACCCTCTTAAGGTTCGATAGACCAATTCAGTCTTAGTGGACGTTAATCATCATCATCATCATCATCATTATATATATATATATATATAATCACACTATCAAACTTCAAATTATATCATTAATAAGTGCTCTTCCCCTACCTTTTGAATTTATTGTACTCTAGAAACATTATTAAATATGATATACATACACTACTTTCATTTTGTTACAAATAAGTGGTTGCGGTTATACTCTAGAAACATTATTAAATATGATATACATACACTTCTTTCATATTTTTACAAATAAGTGGTTGTGGGATACTTGTCATTGACAAAATCTCTCTCAAGTTGATGGATTCCCTAAAACACTTCTAAGTGGTCGAGCTCCCACCTTAGAGATGAATTCAAGGTAGAAAATAATTAATTTCATTAAATGAATGTTAAAGGTTATTGAAATGCACTATTTTAAATCAAGGAAAATTTTAGGGGCTAAATTTCATCCATGGGCTAAATTTTCATGCTTTTTTCTAAAAAACGATTTGCTAATTTCCATTTTTTTTTAAATGATTCACTCAAATTCTATAGAATAAAATGATTTTACCTCAAAAATCACCAAAATTCTATAGAAACTATTTAAAATCCTTAGAAATTTCAATATTTTTATAAAAATGTCGCCAATCATTTTATAGTTTGCATATTAAAAACTAGTAAGATTTGCCAAGATTTCTACATTTTAAGGTAAATTTAGATCCTTAAAATTACCCTGTTTTAAATGGAAGCTTGAGGTACAGTGACCTCTCTTATTAAGGTGAGTTTGGGATTATGTTTTGTGTGTATATTTAAATAGGTTTTAAAATTTTATAGGACAAACACATAGGTTGGAAAAATATTATAAAGGTCCTCTCAATTAAGAGTAATTTTTTATCTTAACAATTTAAGATTTTTATAGGAAACATATGAATGGGAGAGAAGACAACTAAATACAATTATAGCAAAGGAGAACACTTACAAATTTGTTATAAAAAAGCAAGCGAATACAACCTTAAAGGACATTTAGCCTCCTTACTATGAACACTAGTTTTGGTTCTTTGATAACTTATATCAATTGATTGAAGTCTCATGTAACCCACTCAAATGCGTGTAATGGTTCTACTAGTCCACCTCATGAGGAGGTTTCCTCGATAAATGATCATTCTTTGGCTATAACATTTGCTATCTACTTACAAAAATAAAAAATGCAATGTTAAAACGACTCTAAGTATGGAAGTACATTGCAAACAATAAATACTAAATATGAATTGAAAGAAAAATATAAGGTAGACCATTAAACCAAAAATTGCAAATTTCAAATTGGTACAAGGGACCAACGCGATTGAAATTGAAATTGAAATGAGAGTAGAGTGGACACTACTCTTTAAAGATCGAATATAAATGTGATTTGTACAATGATAAAACCCAAAATCAAAGTGTTTGGTTGCAAACTATAATGAAATTAGTTTTATGATCAAGGAAAAACATCACTTTATAAAGTATATAAAGTAGTAGTTTGTTTTGTTTTCTTTGGAATCATTAAATGTTACTTCAACAATAAAATAGTAGTTTGTTTTATTTTCTTTGGAATCGTTAAGTGTTACTTCAACAATAAAATAAAATGATAACCGAAACAAAGATAATTGTGGATGTGTGTAATTTGAAGAACAAAGGTGTGTGAACAAGGTGATTGTAATTTTTTTTGTATTTTTTTATAAGCAATGAAAAACAATAAAAATCAACTACAAACAAGATTACAAGAAGAACAAAGGGAATCTTGTATAGATTTGAAATCAAAATAATTAAGAAACTTTAAAAAAAATGTTTTTTTGTGGAACGTGTGTTAGTGAGTTTCGAGCCTAAAGAGGTTTTCTTAGGTTACTAAAATCCTATTAGAATCTTGTAGGATGTTTGGTCGACGTAACCATAAGATTTTAAACCAGATATTTGAAAAGTCTATCATTGTCACCAAGGGACAACCCAAAAATGGTGAGGACAAAGGTAAAGAAGTGTCATTTGTAGAAGTGTCATCATTTGGAGTGCTCATAGCACCAATAAAATAATAGGATGGGTGTTTCCTTGATAATTTCTCTTATCCATGTCATTCTAGACTTGGGAGGAAATGTTAGCCTAACAATAGAGCAAGTGCCAAGGAGAAGATGATTGGTCTCCCTACAAAGGTGAAGCCATTCTTCAGAGATAGGTGAGCTCGAGCTTTTAATGCATGGAAACCATCCACTGAGAGATATTCAATATTATTATTCGTGCACATATATTTTTCTTAAAATCATAATTAATCTATTTAATGAAATAGTCTTTTAATATATTGAACTGCCCCATCCTATTAACGATAAACAATATCACGGTTTAGCTAGACTTTCTTAGGGTTTTAAGTTAAGAGGTCTTCTTGCACCTTCTCACATTTAATTAACATATTATGTTTCTTCACTTTGATCCACTAAGAAGAATTTTAAGGATTTTTCATTTCCATTGAAGCCTTTGAGAAGGCATCCTTAGAAACTTGCATGGGGTATGAAATATTAAGGTGACCAAGTTTGAAATGAGCATTGTATCTAAAAGCTCAACTCTAAAAAATACAAAGAAATGGGCACTCACTATAGAGTTTCCTATGACATTGTGGCATGAATGGATGCTATAGAATCTTCTTCCTCCTCTAGTATGCTCTCAAATCCCACTCCTAGATTATTTTCTCAACTATGGAACAAGCACAATTCTAAAAGAATGGAACCCCCTCTCTTCCTAGCGGCCCAATATTTAATATAGCCCAATAATCTTCTAGGGTTAGTGTTTTTGCATGCCTGAACCCTCAATTAGTGTTAGGTTTTGAACCTTCTAGAATATTCTTGAAAGTCCACACATGAATATTCCCGAATATGTGAGTAATGGGGGCTAATGTGGCATCCACTTAATGCCATGGTTATGAACAAGGTAGGTCAACTTGTAGGAGTCGTAACTTCTGCATACAAACTTCGCGTGAGGTGATTTTCACATTGTTAGAAAGGTGTCAGTGTGTAGAAAAACATCGAGGGGATAGGAGGCACACATATAAATTTTTGACCCCAAAAAGTGTTGTTTGATTCCTCAAAATGGTTCTGGAAGGTTCAAAACTCCAAATTTCCTAAATGGGACCTGCCATTATAATGGGCCTTATAAGCCAAGTCCTCTAATTTTTCTACCCAAAAAGTTCTAGGATAGATGAAAAATTATATAATTATCCATTCTGGATCATCCAAGCTCACATACAATTCAATACGAATACTTGTGTATGCGGTTTTAAGACAAAAAAATGTTCCTTATGGGAAGATCAAAATAGATTTTCCCATATATTCCCAATATCATGAAAGGAGTCCAGTCCAATTTCCATAAATGGAAAGGAAGACTAAAATTGATTTTCCCATATATTCCATAATAATGTGAAATGAGTCCAATTTCCATAAATGGAGAGGGAGATTTAGAATCCCAAATAAAATTAGGAGAGAGGATCTGGGAGCAACACTACCTAAACAAACGAACATTCCCCCAAAACTAGTGATTTATTTTAAACATCATTTCTTTATCATTAACTTCCAAAAAATTCAGAATGAAGAATCCATTGGTGCAACGATGGGCAAATGCATCCCCAAGCATACATGACTTCCACAATGTTGACATACAAGAGTTTAGATGAGGTAGCTTGGGGAAAAAAATGATAAAGTGGAAAATCAACCAAGAGGAGCTAAAATAGTCTTCTTTGGAGTTGACCACCATAAGTTTGAGCTTGATGGATGAACTCACAAGGTAATTTTCCACATAAAGGCCTCCTTTCACTAAGATAGAGTGATTAATCCATAAACTAATGTCATTGAATGTGGGAGGGGTTCTCCCATTTTGAGAGGATGGGTGGTCCCTGTGAACAACCAAAGAAACCCTTTCAAGTACTAGACAAATATATACCAACCCTAGATAAAGGGACATGGGAAATAACTTAATAAGTCTTATCCCCTTCTGTAACATGTGGTCACACTGAAAGACGCTACCTCCAAATGCTTGGAAAATATCCCTAAAGAAGTAGTGTTATGCATGGAGGCGGTGATTATTGTCATGAGACCAAAAAAATGCATTGTAACATCTTATTTCTTAGCCTTCTATAAGGTGTGTGTCACACTAAAAGACACTACCCCCAAATGCTTGGAAAATCTCCCTAAAGGAGTAATGCTTGACATGGAGGTAGTGATTATTGTTATGAGACCCCCCAAAAAAAATGCATTGTAACATCTTATTTCTTACTAGTTAAAGCCATAAATATTTCAACACAATAGGGTTATAATCTCATTAAATGATGGTAGAGGGAAGTTGTAGATTATAGAAAGGCAGAAGGGCAACTGAAACCATAGTAACCAAGGAAAATCCTCGGCCACCCTCGAAACTTTGCATTGCAATCTCGTTCTTGAATACATTAGTACACATGTAACATGTACGTAAGTCATAGCTATATAGGAGTATACATGAGACAAAGAGTCTTGATAATAGGATATTATGAAAGTATTGAAGGTGAGAGATGAGGTGGGGCCTTGTAGATTGATATTAATGTAGAAACTTGAATAATTGAAATGTTATAAGTGATATGTTTGTCCTTTTTAGTTAGTATTTGGTTGAACATTGGGAGCTATCATGATTTTTAAGTTGAATCATGAAGTTAGATGTCATTAAATCTATCATAATATCGCATGATAATTAATGGAAGTTATATAGGTTAAAATTAATATATATATATATATATATATATATATATATTATATATAAATATATTTTTAAAATTAAATTATAAATTTAAAATATCAATAATCTATATATAGTTAAAAAAATTTATAATTAAATTAATTTAAAAGAANTAATTTTTTAATTTAAATATTAAATAAATTTATCTTAATGCTTTATGAGGCTTTTTGTAGTTAATGATTACTCAAATTTCCAAATCAACAAAGCATTTTGTTAGACTTGTCATTTCAAATCTAAAAATTCTCCTCCAACCTCTTTCTTAAATTTCATTTATCTTCCCTAAATTTAGGAAACTACTAATAGTATTTTTAAGAATATCAAAACTCTTGTTAAACCCTATAAAACCCCTAAGAAATTATTCATAATTGTTAAGGATAAATCGCACCGAAGGCTTAGCCAAGGAGTTTACCGAATTCCTTGCTCCTGTGGCAAATCATACATTGGTCAAATTGAGAGTTTGTTCAAATTATGTCTTAAGGAGCATATAGTAGACACTTTCCACAACCTCATTCCCAAATCAATTATTTCCAAATGCTCTCACAAGTCTAAACACATGATTTGCCTTGACCAAATCATGATTCTTGTGTTAGCTCCCTTTAACTCATGTTGTATCATTTATGAAGAGTTGGAAATTGAAAAACACCTTGATAATTTTAATCATGAAAACAATCACAAACTTAGCCAATCTTGAAAACACATCATACATCATCTTGATAATTAAATTTCCTTCTTTTCTTAAATTTTGATTAAGAATTTTAAAACTTTTAAAATATAATTTTAATAGTATTTGGTACCCCTTTCCCTCCTCTTTCTTTAACCTTTTAAAACTCTATTTTTCTCCAACTTTTCCTTTTCCTTATATTTTAATTTATTTATTCCTCTATTTTAATCATATTTTAATATTTATCCCTTCACTTTTTTCACAATAATTCTATAACCTTTTAAATCATATTTCTCAATAGTCTCTTGAAACCTACATACATATTTATATATAGATATTTAGTTATTTTGATTTATCCTTATATTTTAATTTATTTATTCTTCTATTTTAATCATATTTTAATATTTATCCCTTCACTTTTTTCACAATAATTCTATAACCTTTTAAATCATATTTCTCAATAGTCTCTTAAAACCTACATACATATTTATATATAGATATTTAGTTATTTCGATTTAACAAAATTGTCTAGGTAAAAAACATAATCATTTTATATCAAATATTCTATATAAAAAATATAATTTTTATTTAAAATTTTTCACAATAATTCTATAACCTTTTAAATCATATTTCTCAATAGTCTCTTGAAACCTACATACATATTTATATATACATATTTAGTTATTTCGATTTAACAAAGTTGTTTAGGTGAAAAATACAATCATTTTATACCAAATATTTTATATAAAAAATATAATTCTTATTTAAATTTAAAAAAAAATTCATTTTAGAAATTAAAAATATTTTTATTTGATTAAGTTTTGAAAATAAATATAATTAAACAAAAAGAAAAAAAAATAACTCTCATAAACTCTAAAGTGAAATTGAACATTTTATTAATCTAAAACATTATGCAAGGAAATAATTTTCCATCTTTGTCATTTTAAGAAGATAGAGAATAAAAAATATTTTTCCATAAAATATTTAAGTGTATTTACATTAAATTCTAAAATATTTTTAATGTAATTTTCATAATAATGATATGTTTAATATATAATCTTCATATTATTATGTTAACTCAAAATTTAGAAAAACTTCTCTATCATAAAATGTTAAAACATATTAATTAATTCCTCATAACTTTTTTTTAAAGATACGATAAATCAAATATGATTAACTATCATCATGGTAAACATCAAAATTTGATAACCTTTTGTGTAAATATTTTATTTTTGAGTACTTCCATTTATATATGTGTTTTCAAAAAATGTTTTGGATGTACATATGCTTTTAAAAAATTCCTTTCTATAAAACACAAGTGATTTTTTAAAATGGTTATAAAAATGTTTTGATTTTTTTAAAATGGTTATAAAAATGTTTTAAAATTCTAATTGAATAAAAACTATATTTATTTAAAAAATATAATAACATATTATAAATCAATGAATATAAAAATATTTTATATTAAAGTCAAATAAAATATATATTTATGTAACACCTAATTTCTTAAATATCTTTTTAGGGAATGGGGCATCTAAATTTTGCTTTTTTTAAACATCTTGAATTCCTTTGTCCGAGGTCTACATCATCTTCTATTCATCCGTAGCATTTTAACGACTGCTACCATGCTCAAATATGAGCTCTGGGTTGCAAGTTATGGCCTCCCGAAGTTGTTCGGGCATTTATCAAACATGGGCCACGTGGCTCCACCTCATTCGTACCATCCCCAAGTTCCTACATCCACGGGGAGGTTTGTCCACTGTTCAATCCAACGACGAGACACAGTCTTCATTTAACACATGAGTTAGAGGGAAGTTTGACATTCGGCGCTTAACGTCTCTTCTCCTTTTTGCATGCCTATCCTTTAGATTCCCGAATTCCTGAACTCCCGAAGGAGTCCGAAATCCCGTCACGTGGCTTCGACCTTCGGACATTTTGACTTATCTATGATACTTCACCCTAGACCACCGGAGTCCTGAAGTCCCAGACTCCTGAAGGGTTCACCCTTGCTCGAGGTGACATATTAAATGCAAGAGTAAGGACAGGTGGGTCCCAAGTACTCCACCTACTAGTAAGAAAAAGGAATGCGTTCCAGGAAGGTGACACATGACAAGGCAGAGATGACATGTGGCCACTTCAGTGGGTGACACATGTCACATTTTAATGGACATATGGGGTTTGAAAAAAATACGAATCCTGGTGACATGTGGCACGTCGTTCGTGGGTCCACGTCACCCTAGGTGATGTCATCTTGCCACGTCATCCCATACAGATGACATTCCAAGTCTTTCTATCTCACAATCAAGGTGTGTCCATGTAATCCCTAGATCTATGGCCTCCGTTACTTCGTAACCTTGGCATTTGGGGAGTTCTTGGTGTGACTTCCTCCTTTCTCCTGGAGTGGACAATGTCGGGTTGACCATGGTCTAGATCTAATGGTTAGGAGAGATCCCAAAGGGTCTCTATATCTACGGTTCACATTTATTCACGGCTCTGGCATTCGGGGAGTTTAATGTCATGACATCGACGTCCTCCTGAAGTAAGACTTCACCAAAGTGATGAATATAGTCTGGATCCAATGGACAGGAGGGATCTCGATGCATTCTCAAATCGATAGTTCACGTCACTTTGTAACTTCAACGTTCAAAGGTTTCCTCACCTTGAACCACACTTCCTCCTGAAGTTATGAACTTTGAACATGTGGATAAATCTGATCAACGATCTAGGTGCCCTCTACAATGGGTGGTCGAGATCTACTTCGGCCTTCACGCCTTCGAAATTTCTTGACCCAAAGCACAACACACCTCAGATCTTCTGGAGTGTCAAACTCCAAACCACACTCGATCTGTCACCATATGCACCTAATGCCAATGACCAGGATTTGATCCATCCTTTGGAGCTTCGCGAAACTTGCACTCTTTTGTGATTGTATTTCGAGTTCGTTGGAGAACCGGACTTCCAGATAATCATTGATCTTAGGACCACGTGTCCTTCTATTACCAACGACCCATATTAACTTCGGGCTCCGAGACTTCAGAGAATTAGCCTCCTTTATGACAAACACACAACATCTTCCTATCTCACGAAGTCCAAAATATTCGAGGGGTTAACACTTGCGCTTCTTCTCCAAACCCAATGGCCATGAAATACTTTGGTTCCTCCCAAATCGATCTCGTCCGCTCGCCCTCCAAATAAAGGAATCCTTCCTTTTGATACCTAAATCTCACTATCTTTCCTGAGCTTGAGACTTAGAAAAGTCTCTCACACACTCCTTACTCTCCCTCACCATAAGAAACTTTCAATGCTTCACTAAATGTTGGCCCTGTGCACTGTGCACGGGTCTCTCCTTCGAGCTTTTATACTCAGATGGGTATATGTGTATTCCTTTCACCTGGATTACAGAAGAGAAACAATTTGAAAATTATAGAATATAAAAGGTTCATTTGTTCAACTATAAAATGCACGCACATGCATACAACTCTGAAAGTAGATAACATAACATTACCCAATTGAATCAGAGATAAGTAAACTCAGACATTCAAAACTTGCATTTCAATCTAAGTGCACAGGGTAAATGAGACACTTATCTATTACAATTGATATCCAACCAACTGAATGTGGGTGTTAGCCTCTCCACCCAACTGTAGGCTCAAATGCATTCATTCTTAACGCTCTCGCCACCCCCGTGCCAAACCATGATATCACTAGGGAAATTTTGCAGTTTCTCAGTTACTCATTTTTTGGCACGGCCTCTAGAAAGTTTATCAGATGCTCCCTTAGCATCAAGCTCGCGACCTCCTCTTCGGGTTAGGTTTCTTGGCTTCTCTCTAGTAACGAGAGCCACCTCCTCTTTTCCCTTCTTCCTCTAAGAATATCTGGGTTGCACATTCCCTCTCCCTGGCATGTCTCCTTCTTGTCTGTCTTCGCATGTATTCTTTGCATGCCTTTTATCCCCTTCAGGAAGGTTATCGACCTATCTTTTTCCTTCTGTCAGAAGGAAACTTGGGTCATTCTAGGCCTGCAGGAACAATTTCCCTTTGCAGTACTTCAGACGGAGAATTTTTTGTCTCCTCAGCCAGATCCGCCATGATTTCGTTCATGGGGGTAGTTGATTGTTCAACCATGGGTCATTCTTTCCTTAAATGCTTCCTCCTTGGAATCCGGATGAGGCTTATTATTTCAGCAAAGATAATTTTGGTCATTTGAACTAATGAACCCTCTCTACAGTTTCCTCAGTCTTTCCTCTAGTGATATCATGGCCAGTACTTCGAGGCTTCACCCCCAAAGTTAGTTATTGGAAATCTAAAAAATCATGCATTTACATTGTTCCCATGCCATAGTATGGTGATCATAATTAATGATTAATTACAACCTGGGGAAAATAGGGGTATTACAATCCCCTCCCCCTTAAAAGGACCACTATCCTTGGTGTTCTTTCTCAGTAACATCCTTCATGCCTTTGTCATTCATTTTTTTCAAAAATCTTGATCCTCTTTCTTGGTCAGGTCCTTTCCAGACTCTTGGCCTTCATCACCTTCCTTCAATAATCTTGGACAAAAATCATATTAATCACAATTTCACGCGGAAACATTTTAATGTTGTGTAAAATTCAAGAGGAAAATTTTCAAATCTAGCACAATAATTATCTGCGCAGTTCATGGATTTGCATCCACATGGATGTCTTGTTATCTTGGCTCATTGTTTTTCCTGGACATACCCATTGTGTGCATGATCCCAATCAATAGTTTATAAGAATTATCAAAGTCTCCTCTTCCTTGCGGTCACTCACCCTCTAGGCCCAGGCTCAGGCATTCCCTTCTCTGCTATACAGTTCCTTGGGTGATCCATCTTGCCTTGCCAAGGCTTTCTCGCACAAGAATAATTCCAGAGATTTCATTGAGCCTTACAGTCAAGGCCTCCCTCAGACTTGCTCTGTCGTCCCTCTAGCTTGCGTTGCCACAACACAACATATTCTAGGTGATCATGGCTTACCAAAGGGTTCTCCTATTCCACTCAATGTCCTTTTCATGCTTTCCAACTTGACAACCTTCATCTATCCTCCCGAGACAGATTTTTTTGTCTCACCTATATCACATGTATACAAAAATTATGAGATATTATCATCAATTTCAAATTCAAAATTTTCTTGCAAATCTGTCACCCATAGATTTCCAAATTCCACATTTTTCTTGGATCTGTTCCACACAAGAAATAGATTCACAAGTAGGGAATTTTTCTTCCCATAACATTCTAGCTCAGTAGACAATTGGTCTTCCTTATGGCTTACAACACTGCCATTTCCAAGAACCTTTCTTCCTGCAACTTCAACATTCCTAATCCAAACAAATTGTTAGTTTTCATGCACACTATATTTTCATTGCACACTTGCAGTGGCTCACAAACAATGTCATAACTGTGCATACTAACAATCAAATTCATTTGCTCAAGAGGGAAATACCATTCCTCGCAGTTTGTCTTAGCAGGAAATCGGTCTTCCTTATGGGTTTATAACACTGCCATATCCAAGACCCTTTTCTTCCTACAACTTCAACATTCCTAAGCCAAACAAATTGTTAGTTTTCATGCACTTTGTATTTTAAAAAATGTGCATACTAAGAGTCCAAGTTATTTTCATCTATTCAAGGATACAAAGAAAAAATAAATATTATTATTTACATATGCATCCCTTCAACATACTAAATTTTCCAAATGCAATTCAAATATCAAATGTATTTAATTAATGTGTCAATATTCATGGCCACATTCACACCCAATGCACCCTTGCATTGATTTCAAGTTTGCCTGATGTTTGGACCACATATTGTACCTTTTTGCTCATACTTTTTGCCATTATTATACCCTTCATCACCTGTATTTAGACTCATATTATCACTTCATCTGATCACCCCCAAGGTATACAACGTCCTTTCTCATTACTATATGTTTAATTTGTTTTGCATAACACTTTACATTAATTTTGAACCTAACCATTGATTAGAAGTGCATAAG